>APFE030482832.1:127294-191111 GCA_000404065.3 Pinus taeda
TTCGGATCCTCATAGTAAAGCATTTCACCCGACATCAAAAAGATTAACGACCTCATGCTTTAGGGGGAAACTATTATAAACATTTTTGGGCACTTCAACCCCAATCATAAATGTCCATAAAATGAGGGCTCCTCAGTCCCTAAAAGTGTTGCTTCATTGCCTAAAGGAACAAGGTCAACTGATTACATCATCTCCCAGAAGTTCTCCACTAAAAACTTCTCATAAATGGTCAAAACTGGACCATACTGAAAACCCAGTGTAGAGGGTGTGATGCATATCACCTTCCCAATGTATAGGGTGTGATGGATACTGAATGTCTCCTCTGTAGGGTGTGATGGTCGGGAATGGACAAAAAGCAGGGACAAAATGCGAGGTGGAAGATCATGGAATCTTCCAGAAGCTTCCCCTCTAACACTTGCCTCTCTGTTTTTGACCAGGGATGAGTAAGAGATCATCATCCTCCAAGTGGAAGCAGGAACTATCAGAGAGAGGACACTAATAAAAACCCCAAAAGATGACTCACCTCCCTACAATCATCTATATATGGATCCCTCATCACAGAGATCCAGAGGCTGGAATCTTGTATCTTGTAGAGAAGTGTTGTTGGTTTTCTGGTGTATATTCATAGTGTTGGGTGATCTAAGCTTTGCTTGAGGTGAAGAAGGGCTTCTTAGCTGGAGGATGATGCTGGGTCAAAACATATGGTTGTAATCCTCTTGCTACTTTTCATCTTAATAAATCTATTCAAGTTTTCCTCCATATTCTTGTATGTTTACTTATATATGCATTTGTATGGTTAACACACATTTGGTCCTGCGTTATTTATGAATATAGATCTTTGTTCTTCGATAGTAGTATGTTGCTGTGATTCCACAGGTGCTCTTTGAAGCTAGGTAGATGAAGAAGAAGCGACGAAGCTTTATCGGGAGGGAGAGGAATCAAACAAGGAAATCAAGCACGAGACTAAGGTTGGTCTCCTTGGTTCCACTCTTATCTATTTTCACAAAGAAAAACGAAAGTAGACTTTACTTGTTCGTTTCTAAGATATCTACCAGTCTTAGTGGGAATAACAACATCCAAGTGGACGCTATTCCCAGTAACAATATTCCCTTCTTAAACTCAAATAATCTTAATTACTAGATATTGTGTTCTTTCTTATAGATATTCACCTACAATTTACCTAGTTACATCGATAAGTCTCATTTCCATTGAAATACAACTAGTTAGAAAGAGAATCAAGCAAAAATTATAACTCTATACTAATAGGAGGAAAAGTTAAATCTTACATTTTTCTTTCTATAGACATGTAAGTCTCAAGTCTAGTAATAGGTGTTATTTTCACTTCTTGGAGGTATTTGCATCAACAAATGCTTTATTTTCAGACTAAACTAGATCTTCAACACAAACAAGATGACTAGTAGCTACGAGTGCTTATGGATGCTACTCGTGACAATGATGGTGGATAGAAGCTAGTGGTAGTGATAGATCAACAGGTGTTGGTAGTTGACCAAGTGGAAGATGATCTTAATCAATGATTTTATAAACAATTGCTTCATCAACTTCTATCGACTTCTCACGGGTTTAGTATTCAGCTCAAACACCATAATCTACAATTGGGTGTACTATTGATGACTCAATGTCCATGTCTTTGTCCCCCTTGTTGGTGGTTGGTATTGATATGGATTTAGTTCCTTTTCCTTCACTACTCAGTAAACCACTAGTCATAGATCAACATAATCGACATTTTCTTCATCAACCAAAGCAACATCCCTATAATCTATTGTAGCATCTTTAACTTGTTTCTTTTTTAATAGATTTCACAAATGACAAGTTATCTTTTAAATATTTTTAAATTTAACCAAAGATTTTCTTTAATACATCATTCAAAATTATTTCATTTCAAAGACATGCATCCATGCTTTCTCTATTACAACTAAAAAGTATATTTTTAAAAAGAGAATTGATTCATAATCCTCCCTTAAAATTTAAAGGAGCCTCAAAATATTCTAGACTACTACAATGAACTGCAAATCAACTTGGCTTAAAAACTCAAAGACCATCAAGATTGAAGAAGTTGCACCTCCTTCAGATGAAAAGGAGATTTTAGGTGAGGAATAATTACTTGAAGTACAAATTGAATATATCCTTACAATTTAATTTCATATGATCGCAAATCACTCTCCATATAATTATTGGCTTGAAAGCTTTGCATTGGAAGCACAAAATGAAATAATGGTACACATTAAAGAGGAAGATAGATAAAAAAAAATGTAGGCTAATTTCATGGGAAAATAGAGGTAATAGGATCCAAAAACCTTTCTCTTTTAATTTGAAATTGTTTGATGATCTTATGGTTACTTATTAAACTCTCAAAAATTGAGATTGTTTCTGGCAACATTGAAGGATAGAGCTCTTAAATGGTTCATGGGTTTAGGGACTACAAAAAGATCATGGAATGATATGTGAAAGATATTTCTAAAAAAACATAAAGATCATGATCTTAAAGAATAAATCTTTAGAATGAATCAAAAGGATGATGAGAGCCTTGATGACCTAATAAAGAGGTTCATGTATAATGTTAAGAGGGAAAAACTACATCATTTAAGATCTGACACACTAAAAACCCTCTTACTTAGAACAATTAGGGATGAATGGATTGATATCCTTGATCTCATGAGTAGAGGTGATGTATACCAATTCTCATTTGAAGAAATTTATGAAACATGCAAACACATATCAGAATGAAGGGCAAGAGTAAGTCTATCAACATCAAGATCGGTAAGTCAAGCTAAACTTGGAAATTTTCTTGATAAATTTAAAACAAAACTTCTTAGCAATCTAAGTGAACGAGTAGAAATGTTAAGAATAAAAATGAGCAAAAATGAGATGTTGATATTTGTGTCATCCATGCAGAATCACATGATGTTAAATATTGCCACTCATTACCAAGTTTGAAGGAATTTTACCAAGAGGACAATGGAGCAAGTCAATTTACAATGCACCTATGTTATCTAGCTCCAAGAGGACCATGGCAGCCTTGTTGGGCTTCCAATTTGTCTTATTTTCATTCATTTATCTCGTGTTGTTGTTTGGTTAAATGATTAATTGTTGTGAATATTTGTTACCTTCCTCATTTTAACATGATTAAAACATTATTAATTAAGGTTTGTATGTTGCACGTATAAACATTAATTCACTCATGTCTTATAGTAACAACCTTTGAACCTATATTTACCTGCTTTCACCATTGCACTTACCCACCTGCGCCATGCAATGGATTCCTACACCATTTACCTGCTTGCACTCCGAAGGATTCCTAGACTCCACTCACATTCTTTGTGCCTATACTCAAACCCTCCATGGTGATCGAATTGTATGAGTTGTTGAACTGTATAAGGATTTTGTGCCTTGGCTTGCTATGGCGCATATGGGTTGTTAATTTAGTCAGATGCAAATGTTAATTGTTTGTATACCAATGGTGAAATGGTTGAAGCGAATCATGGTCACAACTAAGGAATCCAATACGTATTATCATTTTAATTACAACTGTGTTCTTCCTTCTCAATTTGATGTTGATACAAAAATAATCTCAACATAAACTTTGTCATCACAACACCCTACCATCTTTCCATTCGATTATGCTACCACAAAGAACCCATCAAGCCTTTGATATTGGCCCAGGCATTTGCATGATAGCGGAACGATGCCATTGCCTGCTATGTGTAAGATAATGGAGGAGCTCTTCTCACATTCAAAGCCATGGTAGAAGCTGCAAGCTTTGGAGATATTCGGGTTCCTTTCTGTCACAAGCATAACATTGAACCCCACAATTTCAGCAGTGCACGTGACCATACAAAGAACAAATTGCGTCCAGACATTGTCAAGGACCGTAGAAAGGTTAAGATGGAATATTATGAGATTAATGTGTGAATCCATGAACTTATTGATCCAATTCTGCATAGATCATATGCGTATAATTATCGAGTTTCAAAAGCCACATGAATGGGTGATGGAATTCATTGGTCTAGAACTTGGATAGTGGTTGGTCTAGGACATTTAAGGGGAGCTCATGTTGGAATTACAAACCTACCAAAGTGGTTGCCCATTTCTCGACGACAAGTCCTGGAATATACACTAAAAGAATCACTAGACAGTAGTGATGAATATGGATATCGGTGTTATGGTGATTGTTCTGGATTCGGTGCTCATTATTGTTATGATAAGTCTGGGTCAATATGAATCTTATCGAAGGAGATATGCATCGAATCTTTGATGCCAACCTGTGAGCAGCTCACGCAAGGAGGAAATTGATTAGGTGAAATTACACCTCAACAGCCACTCCAGGAAAAAAGGAACAATTCACCAGAATCATTCCCTCTTTCAATATTTAGTTGCAAAGCTAATTATCATTCCAGAAAATTGTTAAAACTAATAATCTTCTATATTTTAATTGACTGAATTAAAAGGCCCAGTTTGTAATTCGATGCTATATAAGAGATTGTTGGGAGCAAGAAAAATTAATCAATTAATTAGAAAAATAGAAATTAGGAAACCTTTCGAGCCATAAGCAGTGCGCACGAAGGGAGCACACATAAGGGAAGAGGAGTTGTCCCAATGTAGCATCAAGCGTTTATCACCAACGGATCACTCCTCTCGTCTTGCTGGAGTTGAATGTTGTCTTCTTGATGTAAAAGACTATGTTTTTAGGAATTAATTGAAGCAATGTTCATCCATGCTTTGTCTATTCATTTATTGCATCTAATGGTTTTGATTATTGTGTGAACTGAGTTAATCGAGGGTGTGATCTGGCTGAGTTGGCTGCCAGACCCACTTGACACCAATCTATAGTTCTTAAATTAATTGGCATTTAGATTATTATTTACTGTGTCAGTTTATTTAAACACTTTCAATCTCTTTTCCTTGCTTAAGTTAATGCCATTTAATTTGCTGCAATATTTTATCTTCAGTTTTAAAGTTAATTTGATTTGCTGCAAATTGTTCCTATTTCATTTGTTGCATCAAGGGTTATGCTTGGAGATTTCTTCTTATCAAATTGATTCCAGATCGGATTTGCCTTTATGATCTCTAAAGTTCAACTCGAATTGATCCAAACCCATTTAATAAATATTCCAGAACCTCAGATCGACTCGAGTATTTATGGTTTTGAAAGCCGACATTTATAAAAATTAAATTGCGCTATGTTCGACACTAATAATGTTTAATTGCTATTGTAGTTTCCCCATAAAATTCTCGACAATTCTACATGATTCATTTTCATGCACAAGGAAGGTGAGGGATTCATATTAATTTAATTTCTTTCATAAGTTATTTATGCAGTAGATTTACTTTTCGATGCTTTCAAGTTAATTTCACACATAATTAGTACAAGAAAAATTAGTACAGGAAGAATGATTTTGAATTTATTTTGAATTCCTTCCAACATTTATAGTCTCTCGATATTATGTCGACACTGATTGGTTTCCAGTTATGATTCCCTTTTCGTTTTCTTGTACTAAGAATTTCCTTTTGGCATTGGTTTTCCTTTTATTTCCCACATGATTTAATTGTTTGGATTGGTGTTTCTCAAATTCTCTTTTAGTGCAAGATTTCATTTATTGATGACATTAATATGCAAGATAGACTAGCATTTGTTTTGTAGGTTTCCAAGGGCTTTCTCTGGCATGTCTAGTGCTGCATCTTGAAGTTCACAAACTATCTGGATTGAATAATTAAATTTTGGTATATTTATAGACCCTATACTGCACCCAAAATTTTGGTGTTGTTTCCAGGGAGACGCTCAGCGATTGACCTTGGTGATATGCCGCATTTTTTTTTCCTTCACCTAGTTTCTCTTGCAATTTTACGTTCTTTGAATTTATTTCTTTCCTGCATTGTTGCTTTAAGGTTTCTAATTTTCTCTGATGTTGAAATAACTTCCCACCCTACATATATATATATATACACCATTCATGTGCTAATAAATCTACCAGTTGGCTTGTTAAAAATAGGAAAATGGTATTTTGGGGAATCATCTAATGAGGAATGTTTATGCTGCTACAAAGACATACAACTCATCCAATGAAAAATTAATAGTTGAAAATTTTAATATTTTGATTGAACATAAACATGATATTATTAAATCTTTGATTTCGAAGTTGGATGATTTTCAGGAAGAGTGGAAGCAGGATGAAAACCCACCGCTTACCTTTTGTGCCAACTGTAGAAAGAAACACCTCCTTGGAAAGTGTCCACTTAGTAGCTTGAAAATTTGCAAAATTTGTGAAGAGTATCATCCAACAGAATGTTTCCCATCACTACCAAGATTGTTGCAGGTACTTAGGAAATCAAGTATGGAATCAAATCGACTACTAGGTATAACTCAAAAGCCATTATCATTTGATACATGGAATAATGCTTATTTTATTTAGGAGGCTCATCAACATGTTTATAATCCTACAGTTTCATGAAAAAATTTTAATCCTCCTCCAATCAAATATCCTACTTCATGGTCGCAGTGGCCCTCTCCTTGGGCCTCATCCTCGAGCCAAATATCACCATGGCCTCAAGAATTGTTTGGATCCTTATCTCTAGGGAAATTTTCTATGCAAATTCAATCATATGAGAACCAAAAAAAACCACAATTGCTTTCCAATGCACCATTAATTATCCCCCTCCATGGTCCCAACCGCATGTGCAACCTTACCCTAGCCTTAATCCATACCCTACCCCTTATCCTAATCCTTACCCTACTCCTTATCTTTACCCATACCCTGCCTCTAATTCAAACCCTAATCCATACCATATATCTAACCCTAGCCCAAAGCCTAATCCTAATCCAAATCCAAACCTTACTCCAAGCATTGACCAAAACCCTAACCTAAACCATATCATAAACCCTAATCTAAACCATCAGGTTGCACACCAGTGTAAAACACCTATTCTTCCCATTGAACAAAATGCTACATCTTCCATGTTTGGAAATGGAAAGAATTTGTAAACTTCCCCCATTACTACAGAGCATTCAACTCGGGAAGATATAATTCAAATACCAACAAAGGAGTAATATTTCATTGGAACTTGTTCTAAAAATTTTGTTGAAACTCGAAATGCTAGAATCTCTCTCAACCAGTCTTGTCAATCTGAAAATCAAATATTTGAGCCTCAATTTGAGGGATTTATCTTTTGTCTTTCACCAGATTCTTTGTGCCTCCAGGAAAGTGACTATCAAATTATGGAAGACTTGCATCAGTTGGAGAATCATAAATATGTGGATTCCATTGAATCCTGGTTTCGAGCAGTGATCAAGCCATCTTATTTTCTCATCATTCAGAAACTCTTGGTACCATACCAATTGAAGCAACTTGTTTCTCATGCTTCGGTATGTCTTGAATTCTATTCTTTAAAACTAAGTGTGACTATAATTAGCATTTTGTTACGCACATGGCTTCATTGGAAATATGCCTTCACTTAAAGGTGATATTTATTTCTTTAAAACTAGGGTAGGATAATAGGAGAATAATGAATAAAGATGCATAACAATACTCTTGAAGTTGTGATTCCCTAAAAGAACAACTTTTAAAATTTCTATTATCATGCACTCTCATGGTATGACTTTTTAGAAGAAATTTACACTTAATACCTTATATTTTAAAGTGACTTTGATTGTGGATTAACATGTTAGTCGAGGATTAACCCTGATGATGGATCCCATTTGGGATTCGAAACGTTGGTGTAAAAATTCTCTTACTGTGGATTCTCCGATCAAAGACTCAAAAAGTAAAAACCACAGATCTCTGAAATCCGATATTGTTATAAGTTACATGTAATACTTTTCTCCCATCCTTAGAAACTATTATTCAGAACATATTTTTAAGTCCTCTTCGAAAGGATCAGTGAAAAACCTCCTATGATGGACCACGCCTACAAAACTATAATAAGCTTTCATAAAGAACCCTGGCATGATCAACTCAAGGAATATTTTTGGCCATTATTCGAGATTTTTTTTAAACAAGTTCTTAGTGTAGCATGACCAACTAGTAAAGAATAGTAATTAAAAACTTTTCACACCATCCTAAACTCTTAAGGAGTAGATTTGCTTCCCCACCTATTAAGTAACCCATCTGAGTTTAATCATAATCAAAGTTTTTTTTCTAAAAACATAAATGAATTAATTGAGGGATAAGAGGTCTCATTGTGAGTTGACCTACTATGATCATGGATCCTAAGGAGAATTACATTACAACACTGGTCACAAGCTAGGGTAAGGGCTTTCAGTTGAAAAACTGGAAGATGAGAGGTTTCATCACGAGCTGTCTTGTTCATTCTTGTTAGTTCTCATGAATGGAACTATCGATAGTTGGTTACCAGGCCAAGACGACAGCCTTCAATTAACTTCTAAAAATAGAAAAAGTAAAGTGTTCTTAGATGAATCTGAATCTATATCTAATAAGTGGGACAAAAGGATTTCATAAGGTTAAAAGGTACCCCTGCAAGGCTAGGGACACCTGCTGGCAGCAGGGCCATGCTTGTGGCATTAAAGTTAATTTTACACTATGATTTACTTGGTTGTTTTTGCCTTTCCCTAAACTCAATATTAATATCTTTGAGAATGGCTTTAACATCCTTCTATTGTTATGCCTTGGATTTCTATATTTTTGGAATGATTTTTATGGACATGGGACCCTTAGTGTAGCTAGCTCATTATGCCTAGATAGGAGAGCTTTACTTATACATGGATAATGGTAAGATAATCACTATGGGAAGGTATTTCTATGTCCACTTTTAACAATATGATTTTTTTTAAAAATTAGGTCACTCATATTTACAACGAGGATATTAAAAGTGAAACTTTTGATCAGGGATGCCTGCAAGATATTCTTTTGGAAATTTTAAAATTTAACTATTTTATTCAAGTAATAACACCATCCGTGAAATTTAGTTTTTTATGGAATTTTTCATTTCAGTTTTTCTTGAAATTAGTCTAAGCAAATAAAGAGTCTAGCAGACACTTTGTTTTTAGAGCAAGATTTAACTAGCACAGGAATTGTGATCATGCAAAATTGTAGGAACATCATTTTGAATACCTATAAATGTTTCTAATTTTGTATTTTGTGAGGAAGTGATAGTGCCAGATTTCCTTACATGAGGACATGAAAGATGTTTAGCATGGGGGGATGTTGGGCTTCCAATTTGTCTTATTCTGATTCATTTCTGTCATGTTGTTGTTTGGTTAAATGATTAACTGTTACAAATATTTGTTATCTTCCTTGTTTTAACATGATTAAAACATGGTTAATTAAGGTTTGTATGTTGCAAGTATAAAAATTAATTCAATCATGTCTTATACAACCTTTGAATCTTTATTTACCTACCTGCACCATTGCACTTACCTTCCTACACCATGCAATGGATTCCTGCACCATTTACCTACTTACACTCCGAAGGATTCCTGGACAGCACTCACATCCTGTGTGCCTATACTCAAACCCTCCATGGGGATCAAATTGTATCAGTTGTTGACTTGTATAAGGATTTTGTGCCTTGGCTTTCTATGGTTCATATGGGTTATTACTTCAGTCAGACGCAAATGTTAATTGTTTGGATTCCAATGGTGGCATGGTTGAAGCGCGTCATGGTCACGACTAAGGAATCTGATAAGTATTATCATTTCAATGACAACTATTTTCTTCCTTCTCATGTCGATGATGATACAACAATAAGCTCAAAATAAAATATGTCATCACAACAACCTGCCATCTTGCCAATTGATTCTACTACCATAAAGAATCCATTGAGCCTTTGATACTAGCCCAGGCATTTGAACAATAGCAGAATGATGCCATTTCCTGCTATGTGTCAGATAATGGAGGAGCTCTTCTCACATTCGAAGCCATGGTAGAAGCTACAAGCTTTGTAGATATTTGGGTTCCTTTATGTCGCAAACATAACATTGAACCCCGTAATTTCAGTAGTACACGTGACCTTACCAAGAACAAAATGCGTCCAGACATTGTCAAGGGCAATAGAAAGGTTAAGAGGTAATATGATGAATTTAATGTGTGAATAAATGAACTTATTGATCAAATTCAACATAGATCATATGCGTATAATTCCTAGGTTTCAAAAGCCACTTCAATGGTTGATGCCATTCATTGGCCCAAAACTTGGACAATGTCCAGTCTAGAACATTCAAGGGGAGATCATGCTGGAATTACAAACCTGCCCCATTGGTTGCCCATTTCTCAACGAGAGGTCTTGGAATATACACTAAAAGATTGCCAGCTAACAGTGATGAATATGGAGATCATTGTTATGGTGATCATTCTGGATTCGGTGCTCATTATGGTTATGATAAGTTCGGGTCAATATGAATCTGATCGAAGGAGAGATGTGTCGAATCTCTGATGCCATCCTATGAGCAGCTTACGCAAGGAGGAAATCGATTAAGCCAAATCACACCTCAACAACCACTCCAAGAAAAGAGGAACGATTCACCAGAATTGTTCCCTCTTTCAATATTTAGTTGCAAAACTAATTCTTATTCTGGCAAATTGTTAAAACTAATAATCTTCTATATTTTAATTGGCCGAATTAAAAGTCCCAGTTTTTAATTCAATGTTATATAAGAGATTTCCAGGAGCAAGAACAATTAGTCAATTAATTAGACAAACAGGAATTAGGAAATCAATCAATCCAGAGGCAGTGCGCACGAAGGGAGCGTGTAGAAGGGAAGAAGAGATGTCCCAATGTAGCATCACACATTTATCACCAGCGGATCACTTCTCTCATCTTCATGGAGTTGATTGTTGTCTGCTTGATGTAAAAGACTATGTTTTTAGGAATTAATTGAAGCAATTTTCATCCATTCTTTGTCTATTCATTTATTGCATCTAATGATTTTGATTACTGTGTGAACCAGGTTAATCGAGAGTGTGAGCTGGCTGGGTTGGCTACCAAACCATCTTGACACCGCTCTATAGTTATTAAATTAATTAGAATTTAGATTATTATTTATTGTGTGAGTTTATTAAACACTTTGAGTCTCTTTTCCTTCTTCAAGTTAATGTCATTTAATTTACTGCAATATTTTATCTTCAATTTTAAAGTTAACTTGATTTGCTGCAAAATGTTCCTATTTTATTTGCTGCATCAAGGGTTGTGCTTGGAGATTTCTTATCATAAAATTGTGTCCATATCGGCTTTTCCTTTATGAGATCTAACATTCAACTCGAATTGATCGAGACCCCTTTAATTAATATTCTAAAACCTGAGATCAACTTGAGTATTTATGGTTTTGAAAACGAACATTTATAAAAAGGAAATTTCACTATGTTCGACATTGATAATGTTTAATTGCTATTGGAGTTTCCCAATAAACTTCTAGATAGTTCTACAAGATTCATTTTTAGGGGAAAGGAAAGTGAGAGATTCATATTAATTTAATTTCTTTTATAAGTTATTTACATAGTATATTTACTTGTCGATGCTTTCAAGTTAATTTCACACAAAATTAGTACAAACAGAATTAGTACAGGAAGAATGATTTTGACTTTCTTTTGAATTCCTTCCAGCATTTATAGTCTCTCGATATTGTGTCGACACTATTTGTTTTCTAGTTATGATTCCCTTTCCATTTGCTCATACTTAGAATTTCCTTTCGCATTGGTTTGCCTTTTATTTCTCGCATGATTTAATTGTTTGGGTTGGTGTTTCTCGAATTCTCTTTTAGTGCAGGATTTCGTTTATAGATGATATTAATACGCAAGATAGACTAGCATTTGTTTTGTAGTTTGATAGAGGCTTTCTCTGACATTTCCAGTGCCGCGTCTCGAAGTTCACAAACTATCCGGATTGACAAATTAAATGTTGGTACATTTATAGACCCTATATTGCACCCAACAAGCCTATTGAACCTGATATGATGCAAGAGCCTAATTCACAGTTTGAAACTTATGCACATCCATCTCAAATTAATTGGAACACACCCTTTCCTTGGCAACCTTGGTCATCTCAACCCAAAAACCAATCTTGGAAATAAGGTTGGCAAGGAACTTATGAGAGTCATCCACAATATCCTGAATAATTTCCTCAATATCCTCCATAACCAACTCCATGCTATCCCTACCATTCACCTCCACCACAACCACATCCATCTCAAATATCCACTCCTACTCAACTACCTATACCACCATTTCTGAATCCACGTAATGAAGTCACTCAGTCCACTTACAATGCTAAGGTACAACACTTCCATGTTAGAAAATTATATATTACAGAGCAATGGAACACATAAAATATATTGCAGAAATATAAACACATAAAATACATAAAACAAGAGAGACATAGATATCTTTTGTTCACCCAATTTGGGCTACGTCCACGGAGAAACAATCAGTCCTTCCTTTTATATTATCTAGCAAACTAAAGAGATACAACCTACAATAGATTTGTTGTAATTCCCTCTTCTCTCTCACTCAATCTCCTCTCTCTTTATCACTCAAAATACAGATCTACATAGACGCAATACAATTCCCTCATATATAGCTAGGGGTTTCTTTCTACGGCAAAAAACCCTAAATTAAACATAACTTCTACCGTCAAATATCCGCCTAATGAATAGCCCAAATTGACTATGAAATTACAACATTTTACAAGGAAATTTTACATCTAATTTTAGATTTGGGGGCACTACTCCCGATCCCCTACCCGGGGGGGGGCTCCTAAGGATCACAGTCGCCCCCCTCTGGAGCCCCCTTGTAGCACAAATATTACGAGCAGCATTGCCACCACATTACGAATTGGGTTCTAATGCGGTGATATCTCTGAATAAAGAAGATAATCAGGGTCCACATCTCCTCTTGATAATGGTATTCATCTTAGCTCAGGAACAATATAATAAAAAAGAGATTCTCTTGATATCATTGAAGGGAAACATGCAGAAAAGGAATATTCAAATGAGAAGACCAAAGAATCATGGGATGAACTTGATGAAGGGAATACATCAGAATCAGAGATTTGGAAAGTTCCCTCATGTTTACCATCATATCCTCTATGTTTTGAAGAGAATAATAAAAAAAAGAAGAAGATTTGAATTTCATGGAAGAAGAAGACATCCAAGATATCCAAATCAGCAAGAGGACCAAGAGCATCACAACAATATTGAAATATGGTTCCAGCAGAAGGTCAAGTTGCAACAACCCACTCTTCTTAGACAATTCCTAATCTCATTTCAATCAAAGAAGTTGGTCTCGCATATTCAAGTACCTGTCAAAGCATATATTTCAAGCCTACAGATTAGTTTATTTGTCATCTCGATGTGCATTTGGCTTCATTGGAAGTATTTCTACACTTGAAAATGATTTTGTTTTTTCAAGTAGAGTAGGATAGGAAAGAAATAAAAACTGACAAATAAGAGAAAAAAGAAAAATCTTGTAGGTTTTAACCCTGTATAGAAATTACGTGCATACGAATTTCAAAAAATAGAAAATAAACAATGGTGAGAGCATAACACATAAAACAAATATACACAAAGATTTTCCCCTACATCCTAAAATTTGGACTACTAGATTTATTTTTCATTAGGTTCCTTTCAATGTTAAGCATCCATAAACCCCAATCCATTAAACCTGGATTAGAACATAACCATAGTTCCCTTGACCATATCTACAAAATACTGTGGACCGAAAACCATCGTGGCCAAAACCATGTGCAAAATCCATGCACAAAACCATAGGTAGGTCTACTCACCTAATATAGGGTACAAAAAAAAATTCTCGAGGCGTTGCCCCAGACCCCATAGAGGGGGCCTACTGTCCCCCTCAAACCCCCCAATTGGGGAGCTACGCTCCCCCCTATGACCCCATACTTGAACACACTCTCTGTAAGAAAACTACTTCATTTATTGCATGAGTGGTTGCCATGTATTCTGCCTCTGTAGCTGACAGTGCCACTACATATTGTCGCTTACTTATCCAACTGAATGCACCTCCAAATAGGTTAACCACATACCCACTTATAGATCTTCTCTGATGTAGATCTCCAGTGCAGTTTGCATCAACAAAACCAAGGATGTCCAAAACTATGTCCAATCCTAGTATTCCTTGGTAGCACAAACCATAATCGCTAGTGCCACGCAATTACCTGAATATCCACTTCATTATTGTCCAATGCTCCTTCCCCAGTTTTGACATAAACCTACACAATACTCCTACTGCATTTGCAATGTCTGGTCTAGTATAGACTATTGCATACATCAAAATGTCGACTATACTTGCATATGGAATACGGGACATGTCCTCTTCCTCTTGTTGTGCCTTGGGACACTGTTTAGCAGATAACTTTAGACCTACAGGAATAAGAACCTTCACTGGTTTATTACCCTGCATATTAAACCTTTGCAGTATTGTCTCAACATACTTCCTCTGGTTTAACCAGAGCTTCCTCTTTTTCTGATCTCACTTAATTTCCATGCCCAAAATATAGTTTGCAGCACCAAGATCTTTCATGTCGAATTTGGAGGACAATTCGGTTTCCAAATCATAGATAGTTTATTTTTCATTTTCAACTAGAAACATGTCATCCACATATAAGACCAGATAAATAACATGGTAACCAACTAATTTAAAATACACACAATGATTTGCTTTGCTTCTGGTGAACCCAAGTCCCCATATAAATGTACCAAATTTAAGATACCACGTCATTGGTGACTGTTTTATGCCATACAAAGACTTTTTTAACTTGCATAACAGTTATTTCTTATGCTTCACTGCAAAGCCTTCAGGTTACTTTATGTATATCTCTTCCTCTAGATCCCTATGAATAAATGTTGTATTCACGTCCATCTGTTCTACCTCTAAATCAAAAGCAACAACAATAGATAAAAGTAATCTAATAGTAGCTACCTTGGCAACAGGAGAAAAAATATCACCAAAATCAATTCCCGACATCTGGAAATAACCCTTTTCTACCAAACAAACTTTGTATTTCTCCACCTTTCCTTTTGCATTCATATTTTTCTTGAACACCCATTTGTTGTCAATGTGTTTCCTTCTATCCAGAAACTCCACCAGATCCCAAGCCTCATTTTTGTGCAAAGATGCCATTTCATCAACCAGGTCATCTTTCCAAAGTTTGCCATCCTCTGAATCTTCTGCTTCCTTCACAGTTCTGGGATCATCATCAGTAATAGATAGAGAAAAATTTGAATAGAAAGCAAATGGACTATACCTTTCTAGCTGCCTTCTTTCTTGAACTGGTCTTCTCACAACCCGAGTTTGTGGCTCTTCATCTTCTGATTCCTCTTCTGCTATAGAGTTTGATTCTTCCTCCTTTAGCTCAAACTCTATCTTCTAAGGTTCGGTTGGTAGGACTTTATGTTTAATAACATATTTCACCTCTCTAAACACCACATCTCAGTTGTACACAACCTTCCTTGTTACTGGGTTCCAAAGCTTATAACCTTTTAAACCATTCTTATACAGAATAAAGATGCACTTTTCAGATTTACTATCCAACTTTGTTATTTTCTCCTTTAGAACATGTACATATGCATCACATCCAAATATCCTCAGATGTGAAAGAGAGGTTTTCTTACCAGTCCATACCTCTTGTGGAGTCTTATCCTTCAGCATTGATGAAGGTGATCTATTGACTAGGTAGCATGCAGTTTCCACCACCTCTGCCCAAAATTCCTGTCTTAACCCGACACCATTGAGCATGCTTCTTGCCCTTTCCATCAACGTCTTGTTCATTCTTTCTGCAACTCCATTTTTCTCGGGTGTGTATGGAGTAGTCTTATTCCGTGCTATACAACACTTCTTACAAAACTCCTCGCAAAATTCTCCACCATTATTTGTCCTCAACACCTTTATATTCTTCTCTGTTTGGCTTTCCACCAGAGCCTTAAATTCTTTAAACCTATCAAAGACTTCAAATTTCTTCTTGAGGAAATATATCCATGTATTCCTTGAGAAGTCATCTATAAATGATACATGGTACACAGGCTTACCCAGTGATGGAACAGACACAGGTCCAAACACATCATTGTGCACAAGCTCTAATATATGTTTTTCCATCTTACCACCAAATGGGAAACTCACCCGATTCTGCTTCCCATATACACAATTTTCATAGAAATCAAAATCCAGAGAGCTATTAGACATATATTCTACTATACCTTTACCATGAAGTATTCGAAGGCCCTTCTCTCCAGTATATCCAAGCCTTTGATGCCATAGCATGGTCTTTTCTCCAAACACGATTAGGTTTTTTGGTCTATTTTTAGGAACCACATAAATGTTGTACCCATCAATAATAGTGATACCTTGCAGCTTGAACAAATTTCCAATCCAAACTCCCCACATCAATACCAGTGCTCCTCGAACCATCTTGTAAGTATCTTTCTTGAACACTATTTTTACACCTGCATCATCCAACTTGCTTACAGAAATCAGATTTCTGGCTAATGCAGGAATATGTTGAATAACTAGAAATGTTCTAATCCTTCCACCTTACAACTTCAACTTGACTTTTCTGCGACCAATGATTCTAGCCTTCGTGTCATCCCCGAAGAAGACATCACCACCATCATATTTCTCATACTCGTAGAACCACTCTCTATGGGGAGTGAAGTGAAAGGATGGACCTGAGTCAATCAACCATGCCTCATGATCTACATGTGTATATGAATAAGAAGAAGCGAAGCACACATCCTCACCCTCATCTGAGGTGGTTTTCACCTTTGCAGAAGGAGTATCATTAGATCCCTTTCCTTTCTCAGGAGTTTTAGATTTATAGTCCCTTTTGTAGTGCCTTCCTTTCTACATTTCCATCACATCTTTACAGGTTTTCCTAGAAATTTAGATCTCCCTCTAGATTTAGATCTCCCACTCAAGGACTTAATTTTGTTTCTGTTCTAGGACCGTCCTCATACAGACAAGGCATCACAATTTTGGCTCTCCATATTTTTCTGTCTCATCTCCTCTGTCAGCGAGGATGAGAGTATTTCATCAAACTGCAAGGTAGTTGCATTGCTACCTATTGCAACAACCAGACTATCCCAGGAATCTGGTAGAGAACACAAAAAATTGACGCACTTATCTTCATCTGAAATTTTAATATCAACAGATAATAGCTAGCTTACCACAATATTAAATTCATTCAGATGCTCTATCACAAAGTCCCCATCTTTCATCCTCAGGTTATACAACTTTTTCTGTAGGAACATATTATTCACCAGAGACTTAGATTGGTACAAAGTCCCTAACTTATCCCAAAAATCCTTTTCCATAGCTTCCCATGATACATTCAACAATACTGGATCTGAGACACATAATCGTTTTGTTCCTTTTGCCTTCCAAGCCAACTTCTTCTAGTCTTCATCAGACATTGTCTTTGGTTTAGTACCCAGATCTACCGCGATCCATTGATATTTATCCACCAACACATCCTCCATCTTGACTTTCCACAAATCAAAACTTTGACCATTAAATTTATCAACTTCTATCTTTCTACTGCTGGCCATCTTCTTTCACCACAAGAATCAATCCCACAGATCTCCCACTAAACAAGGTCTACCACAAGCTCGAGCAAAACCTCTTAGTAGCGAAGGCATCCCCTTGAAACCAACACAACTTTGATACCAAATGTAGGTTTTAACCCCATATAGGAATTACCTGCATACGAATTCTAAAAAATAGAAAATAAACAATGGTGAGAGCATAACACATAAAACAAATATACACAGATATTTTCCCCTGTATCCCAAAATCGGGACTACTAAATTGATTTTTTGTTATGTTCCTTTCAATGTTACAATAAATATATACATGCCAAAGAATCCATAAACCCTAATCCATTAACCCTAGATTTGAACATAATCATAGTTCCCTTGTCCAGAATTGCAAAATACCATGGACCGAAAACCTTCATGCCCAAAATCATGTGCGAAATCCATGCAAAAAACCATAGGTAAGTCCACCCACCTAATATAGGGTCCGAAGCTACTAGGACTAGTCATGGAAAGAATATAACAAAACCCGAAAAATCTCAGGTGAAAACTTCCTTTGAGGCACTTGAAATTGGCTCATTGATTGAAAACCTCCATGAGGTAGTCAATGCGTTGGAAAAAAAAAGAAAAAAAAAAAGAGAAAAAGAAAATATCCTAGGTGAAAACCTCCTTTCAGGTGCCTAGGAAGACCTCCTAGTTGAAAACCTCATTGAGGTAGCTAGTAGGCCTAGAAGAAAAAAAAAATTAATAATATTTGCTCCATGTATCTCTCTCTTATGAATGCATGTGCTCTCCAACCTCTGCAAGCAACAAAAACAAGTTAGCCACCAAAAGAAAAGTTGATCTCAAGCCTAGTCAAAAGAAGTCAAATTTTGAATTTCTCCTCCTTTCCTCAAATGCTCCAACATAGCCAAGGCCATGCCAATCCATCACCATCATCTATTTCCACCATCCACTCATCATGCCCAAGATTTTACCACTCATTTTCCTTGTTGTCCTGAAATACTATAGGAAGATCCTATAGTTACTACAAGAAACACAAATAAATAGAACAAAAAATTATTTTTGTCATATCTTGAAAACCATGCATCCATTTTCCAAGTTGTTTAAGGGAGATATGAATATGGATGATAGTAACACACCCAAGCAATTTCAACAAATTATAGTGCACAATTTTTTAGAAATAGACCTCCATCACCTACAACCATTTTTGAATTTTGTCGATATTCATGCATCTATTTAAAACAATGTTTCATGGGGTGATGCATATGGATGATGGTAACATGCCCAAGAAATTTCAACAAATTTCAGTGCACAACTTTCAACCTCCATCACCTACAAGGTTTTTATTCTTTTATCAAGATTTGTACATCCATTGGCCAAATTTTGTTTATGGAGAGGTGCATAAGGATGATGGAAACATGCTTAGAAAATTTCACGTCAATCTAGCATACCATTTGGGAGATATGGGTTTAAACATGTTGTTACAGGGTTTCTTGTAGTTACTATAGGATGTCCTGGTTTTCTACAGGAAACTAGTTGAAGGCTATAGGAATGTAGGGAAGGTGAAATGAAGTTTTGGTCAGGGGTATGGTAGTTTTGAAAAGTGTCAGGAAGGTGAACATCACCCACCCCAACACTCCAAGGAGGATGGATTTGACTAAGATAGCTTACTTATGGTAACTGGAATATAGAGGTTTAGAATCACCAAGCTATGAAGACATATGCAGAAGCGAACAAATGAAATTATTACCTCCAAAGGACCATGGATCGATCATCAACTCAGCAACAACATGCATGCCTCTCCCACAACCATCAGGTAGGTACAGGTATGAAATATTCTTGATGTTATGAAACCAGCTCATAATAAGAGAAAAGAGAGATAAGCACCTTAGAATTTAGCCTCTTTAAGGGAGAAACCTCCTTTACATTTCACAAATGAAAAATTCTTGGATGTTCAAATGAAAAAACCTCCTTTCTATATATAGGAGAAGAAGGGGTCACCATATAACCAAATTCGATCTAACAATAGTAATATAAGGGCACAAAAATAACAATAGTGGGCTTCTATGGGGCACAATAATAACAATATGGGGACAATAGGGGCACAACAATAACAATAAGGGATACAATAATAATAGTAATGGGGGAATCACTAGTATTATAGGGACCTAACATGTCCCTCTCCTTCAAAAATGTGTTGCCCTCAATGCTTGAGTAGTTCTAGATGCTTCTGTATAAAATCCTCATCCTCCCATGTGGAATATTCAACGGGTAAGTTCTACCACTTGATGAGATACTCTGAAATTGATCGATTGCATAGATGTCAAGTTCTTGTTTCTTTAAATGCTTCAAGTTCCAATATGATTTTTCCTTCCTCATCAAGTTTTGGCAATATTGTTTGAACTGGGAGCTTGTCACCTATAACCTTCTTTAAGCATGAAACATGGAAAACTAGGTGCATTCGGGAAGCTATAGGAAGCTCCAATTTATATGCCATAGTACCTATCTTTTGCAACACCTTGTATGTACCATAATACTTTGGTGATAATTTATTATCCTTCTTAGCTTGCTTGAGGGACATTTGTCTATATGGTTGTAGTCGTAGCAATACCTAATCACCTACATTAAAACTTCTTTCACTGTGATGTTGATCTTCTTGTTGTTTTGTTCTATTCTACACCAAGGTTAGGTTATCCTTTAAGAGTTGGAGAACTTGTTGTTGATGCTCGATGTGATATTCCACTGCTTGAACCTTAGAGTTTTATCTTAAATATGATGTGATGGATGGTGGATGATATCCATAAAGTGCCATAAATGGGGTCATTTTTGTTATAGTATGGAAGGAAGTGTTATATCACCATTAAGCCAAAGGCAACCATTTGACCCATTTTGTTTGTTTATCAGATACAAAGCAACGAAGATATCCTTCCAAATGTTCTTTTACTATCTCAGTTTTCCCATCAAATTGAGGATGATAAGATGACCTATGAGCTAACTGAGTACCAAGGCAAGAAAATAATTATGTCCAAAAATTTCCAGTGAAAATGTGATCTCTGTCACTTACAATAATCTTTGGATTTCCATGTAGCTTTTGAATTGTTTCCAATAATGCAGTAGAAACTCTACTCGCTTTACATGGATGAGATAATGCAAAAAAGTGTGCATACTTGGTAAGTCTATCAACTACCACCATGATAACACTCTTTCCTTCGAACTTGGGTAAACATGTGATAAAATCCATTGAAACCTCCTCTCAATGCTAGCTTGGAATGGATAAAGGTTGTAATAGACCCAACGTGTTAATTGTTTCAACTTTATTTTGTTGGCAAACCAAACATCTGCCACAAACTTTTGAATATCCGATTTAAGCACATCCCAAAAAGACTCCTGAACCCTCTGCTAACTTTTTAGAAACCTTGAGTGCCCTCCTAAGGGAGAGGTGTGAAATTCCCTAAGAATCTTTTGTTTTAGTTGGGAATTCTTACATAGGTATAATCGATCTTTGTACCATAACAAATCATTTTTCCTGCTAAACGTATCAGATGTACTGGGATCTTATTTTATCTTTTGAATGAGTCCCCACACTTATTCGTCATTCTTCCATTCATCCCTTTCTTCGTTTATCCAATCTGATTGGATAATAGAAATGGCGCAAAGAAACGCTTCCACATCCTCATCCTTTCTTGAGAGTGCATCGGCCACAACATTTTGCTTCCCTTTTTTGTATATGATTTCAAAGTCATAACCCAACATCTTTGTGACCCATTTTTGCTACTCTTCTGAAGATAACATTTTTCTAAAAAGTATTTAAGGCTATCATGATCCATTTTTACCTTGAAGTGTCTTCCCATTATGTAGGGTCTCCAATTCTTAAGTGCATGTAGTATTGCCAACATTTCCTTCTCATAAATAGCTTTGTATAAATACTTTCCTTTGATTGCACGAATTTCAAAAGCAATGGGTATTTCTTCTTGCATTAAAACAACACCAATTCCATTTCTTGAGGCATCACATTCCATAATAAAGGTATTTGTGAAGTCCGTTGTAGCTAAGACCGCTGGTTGGCACATTTCCTTTTTAAGATGTTCAAAGGCCTTTGCTGCTTCTGGAGTCCATGAAAATGCATCTTTATTCAATAATGTTGTTAGAGGTGCTTCTATTATCCCATAATTCTTAACAAACTTGAGATAATACCCTATCAATCCAAGAAATCCTTATAGATGCTTTATGGAGGTGGGGATTTTCCATTCCTTAATGGTTTTAATTTTGCTAGGGTCTACCTTAACACCTTTATGAGATATAATATGACCCAGATATTCCACTTCTTGTACCCCAAAGAATCATTTGGAGATTTTTTCATATAACTTTTTTTCCTCCAATAGTTTGAGCACCTTGTCAACATGTTGAACATGATCCTTCCAAGACTTGCTATAGATTAGTATATCATAAAAAAATACTAACACAAATTTTATAAGGAAGGGTTTGAAAATGGAATTCATAAAACCTTGAAATGTAGAAGGTGCATTAGTAAGGCCAAAAGGCATGACCAAAAATTCATAATGACTCTCATGAGTTCTAAATTTTGTTTTTGAATTGTCTTCAATCTTCATTCTAATTTGATGATATCCTAAATGAAGATCCAACTTGGTGATGATCCAAACAATTCATCCAATAATTCGTCAATGACAGGAATAGGAAATTTATCTTTAATAGTGAGCTTGTTGATCTCTCTATAATCTGGACACATGCACCATGACCCATCCTTCTTGTGAACCAGTACTATTGGAGTAGAGAAAGAACTTTGACTAGGTTGAATTATACCAACCTCTAGTATTTCTACAACCATACATTCAATTTCACTCTTTTGGGCATAGGGATATTTGTAAGGCCTGATGTTTGGAGGAACACTTCTTGGAATCAAATGAATAGCATGATCATGATCACGAATAGGTGGGAGGCCTTTGGGAGTCTCAAATACCTTGGAATGATTGTCCAAGAATTTATGGAGATCTAGAGAAATAGATGATTTCAATGTGGGAACCTCTAGAAAACATAAATGTGCAATTATGTCTCATTGTTATTTCTTTAGAAGCTTTTTCATTCTGTTAGAGCTGATTATGTCTCCTGGTTTCCTTATGATACCCCTTAATTCAACTTCATTTCCTTATGAAGAAAATTTCATGAAATGTTCTTGAAAATTAAAAGCTATTATACCCAAGGATTGTAGCCATTGGACTCCTAGTACAACATCAACACCTTCCATTGGAATGCATTATCACTCAGGTTGTCCCTAAGCTCCTGAAGGGATATGGCCGAGGTAACCACAAACCAATCTTTGGATTGCAGGTTCTAGCCCACCTGCAATCAGAAAGGGCTCTCTCTTGATGTTTTAGCTTTGTTGATGATGATTTTAGGCTAGCTATTGGGTTCAGTGGGTTTTGTTTAGGTTTGGATGGTGTTTGAATGGAAGGAAGATGCTTTCGAGCGGAGAAACCATGTATAGGGTGAAGACTTTCAAACCATTGGGCATGGAGTCATGGAGTTAGACTGCTGATGTGTTTTCTTGGTCACAAGACAAATATGAAGTAGGGTAGCTATATATGACACAATCTTCAGGCTAAAGAGATGGGATGAAAGCTAAGGAGTGAGAGGCAGTCAAGAATCTCTCAGTCGACTTAAAAAGAGGGAAAGCGAATGAACTCTATCTAGGGGCAGCCAAGAATCCCTAGATAACTGTCATACATGATGAATTAGGGGAAATATGAGCCATGTGGAATCCATATTTATGCCTAAAACGGATGAAAACATGAAAAAACAGCAGTAATTGAGTCGAGAGTGTAGTTAAACAAATTATAAACTAATCTTCCTTTATGTTGTTTAGAATGTAATTTATGAACGAAAACAGAGGTAAGAAGTACTTATTGAGTCATGTACTAGCACAAGAATTTCATGATCATTCTTCTACCCTTTAAGCATAGCAATAGTTAAGTCTCCAAGCTTGTAAGCAATCTTTGATTATAGAAATCTTTCAGACATGCAGTGTGAGTCTCCCTCTGAGCGAATCAGCCAATATCACAAAAAACGACCAACCAACACCTATTACATTTTTCAGGGTGGTATATATAGGTAAAATATCTAAAAGTATTTATTACAACTGACCTAAACAGGTTTGTGCGAAAGCTTTCTAAAACCTAATTTATGCTGGAATTAAATGCAAGTAAGTCTCCTTTGGGCTGCGCCAGAGGCAGCTGGATCAAAGTGAGTTGATGTGGTGTCCTCAGTGACTTGGTGCAGTGGTTCTATAATAACTGTGCATTGAGTTCTAGTCCTCTGATCTGATATGAGTTTTAATGTGCAGTAATTTATGTTGGTGAGTTTTGAATGGTTCCTTAACTGCTTCTTGACTTTCCAGGTTTTCCTTTAATGCTTCATTCGCCTCGAGCCCTGAGAAGATCTCCACTGATACACTTCGCCGCAACATTGATACTCTTTGACATGGTTTTTGGCTTTACATATTTGCTATGATATTCTTTAATCTTTAAACTGGGTCTCTCTCTGTCTTTTGATATGTTCAAATCTGCAAAATCGGGCTTTTTCTGCCTGTTTCAGTGCAAAAATGGCCGAGGAATCAAAAGATTCCCTAAATATTCTCCAATATGGCCCATTTCCCATAGCGATGCGTGATTAGCGCTAATCGCGCATCGAAAACTGCCTCAGAAATTCGATCCGGGGCTTCGAAGCTTGATTTTTGCACTTGCGCGTTTCTTTTTTCAGCTGCTGACGTCAGTAGTACAGCGGATGACGTCAACATGATGTCAGCGGTGGGACCCTCTTGTACGGTGATGATGTCAACATGATGACGTTAGCAGGGTGACATGGCAGTACGGCAGGGTGATGACGTGGTGGGACACGGTGGTAGGGTGACGTCAGCCAAGCGCGGGCAGGAAGGGGTGAGGTGGAGGCGATGTGGCAAGGTGATGCGGCATTCATGTCACGCGAGGGGAGGGCGGTTTTTGGATTGCATCGAACCACCTTTAGTATGGAGGTGGTATTTGTCAGGGGCGGCCCGATGCAATGGGATGCCGCCAGCTGTCCCGGTGTACATCGGTAAAACCATCAGACATCGGGTGATAACTACCCATCACAAAAGGGCGCTCGATATGCATAAGAGCCATCGGATCTGGGGGAGGCGATCTGACGGTGGATAGGAGGAGGAACAACACTGGTTTTAGAAGAAAAGCGTGTGTGTTAAATTTTTAATTTTTCACGGCGCGGGTGGGTTCGAACTTTAGTTTTCGGGTTAATGTGGTTCAGTGCTTTGGATTTTCATAAATTAAACACTAGTAAATTCCAAAGAAATGTGTGGGGGGGGTCTTTTGCATTTGGAGAGGGCTTTTTGTGTTTTGGAAGGATTCCAAACACCTCGGGGGGGAAACTCATGCAGAGATGAGGGTTCTTACTAAGATCCAGGTGAACTTAGTAATTCCCAAGGGAGTATTTATGGTTATGTTTCAACCAGAAGGATGGGATATTCACATAGGGGGATTATTACCATATTTTTAGTAGGGGGAAGGGAAATATATAGGAATTTACATAATAATGTTAGCAGTTAATATGAAAATGACAAGAAAGCGCTAAGTCTCAGAGATCTTAAGCTTTAAAGGGGAGATAGAACTTTGTAGAATAAATGTGGACCTTCCTTGAGTAAAGCAGATCTTTACCGAGGCAAATGATATGGAAAATGATGAAATTAAGAGATATCAAGCAGATCTTGACCTCTTTAGGGGAAGTTACTAAATGATTTAGGGAAGAGGAAGAAGGGGAAGTTAGTCATGCCTCGCTTGAAGTACTTCAAATAGGAACTGCCTGATAACTGTGATCTGGATAAATATAACACTTGAAAATGTGGAGTTGATCACAAATCAGCATTCTGCAACCTCAAAACTACCTACCCAACCTACTTACCTAACATTTTTTCTTCTTTTTGGTTTGGGTGCACTTAGACTTGTAGACCCAGCTTTTCAACTTTTTCTTTTTATGTCTTCCTACCTACATCTACACTTATTTCTTCCAAGGGCCCTGATTAAGCAGTTGGGCTCCTTTGATTCTCTACCTATCTAAGAACCTGCCAAGATTAAGCTATTTGGACAGATTATTCATTCTCTATATTCTAAAACAGGAAATTGAAAACTAGGGAGACCAAGATTAAGCTGTTTGGACCTCCCTTTAGCTGAAAATTTTACAAAAATGGAATAACTCTTCAAAATTGGAATGTAGTAGATGAACTTTGACTGGCACTCTTTCATGGCCTCATTCTTTGGTGTCTGTCAGCAAATATGGAGCATTGCAGCATGCAAAGTATGACATATTTGGCCTGTAAAAATTTCAATCATGAAATATGAGTAACTTGCTGCAGCAGGAGGCTAATAGTGGCTCCACTTGGGGATGGATTCTCCTTGTGAAAGCCAAGAATAGTAGGCTAGACTGCCTTGATCTTCTGTTGTTGTTGTGCATTGAAACTTATTAGTATTAACTATTAGATTAATTTAAAATTTGGATTGAAAACAACACTTTCCCTCAACTGATTTGCTGGTAAACTGTGAAGCACCGCCTGCTTTCTTCTGCGTGCTTCAGCATCCGGACTGTTACAAAATAAAATAAAGTGTTGATATATACAAACATTTATCTACAGAAAATAACATCGCATGTTCTTTCTTAATCAAAAGGGATCATGGTAATGTTTTAACATTCGGCCATAAATAGGACTTTCTTCAGCTGTGCTGCCATCTAGAGATTTAAGAAAATGTGTTATTGCCTTGCACAATGCTAATAATGTATGGACCTTTCCAAAGAAAATCAAATTTTGCATGTTTGCCCTTGTCCTCTCTTCGTGAATCCCACCTTAGAACTTTGTTGCCAACCCAGAAATCCTCTCCTTTAGCTTTCTTATCAAACATCTTCTTGAGCTTCTCTTGCAACATTTGAGCTCTGTCATACACTTGCTCTCTGGTTTGCTGAAGATGAATGGTTTGATTAACTCTTCTCTGCATATCATTTGGTTCATCCTGAATCTCCTGTAACAGTTTGATAGTAGGAATGCCCAGAGATGAAGGAAATCTGGCTTCCATGCCATACACTAGCTCATAAGGGCTCATCCCAATGGATTTCTTGGTTGAAAGTCTGTCTGCCCATAGAGCATTTGTGAGTTTCCTATGCCAGTTCTTCTTGTTTTCCTCTAGCAGTTTCTTTATGATGTTGATGAGGCTTTTGTTGGATTATTTAGCCAAGCCATTACCTTGAGGGTAGTAAGCTATAGAGTGGCCCAGGGTAATGTGGAATTTATGGCAGAAGTTGATAATCTTCTTGGATTTGAAGGGAGCAGCATTGTCAGTGATGATTTTCTCAGGGCAACCAAATCTGGAAAGTATATTGCCTTCAAGGAATTGGATAATGGTGGAGTCATTGGCTTGTCTACATGGGATGGCTTCAATCCACTTAGTGAAATAGTCAGTGGCTATTAAAATCCATTTGTTCTGGCCTGAGGAAGAGGGATAAATTTCTCCAATGAAGTCAAGACCCCATTGTTGAAAAGGCTTCTCGGTTGAAATGGGCTTAAGGGGAAAAGGAAGTAATTTTCTTTTCCCTTCAAAGATTTGGCATTTGTGACATGAAACAACAAACTTCCTTACATCTGCAAATAGAGAGGGCCAATAATAACCAGCCCTTAAAATCTTGTCAGCAGTGGACTTCCAATATAAGTGTCCTCCACAGTCCCCTGCATGGAATTCTTTCATGATGCTGCTAGTTTCATTCATAGTCAAACAATTAAGCAAGATACCTTCATGATTTTTCCAAAACAAGGCACCATCTATGACACAAAACTTAAATGATTTCATCCTTAAAAATCTTTTCTTGGTTCTGGACAATCCTGGGGGAGCACACAGGTTTAACAATACAAAGTAAATATCAGCATACCATGGGGATTGCAAAAAGGTTTCACTGATCTATGGAGTCGCTAGCCCTGGTTCATTGTCCAGTTGATTAATGTCTAAGGCTTGGAAATTTGTTTCCGACATTAGTTTGGCCAAACCTTGTCCTTTTATCAGCTTGGTAGGTTTTATCTCAATGTCATATTCAAGAATGTTGGCAATCCACTTGCCTCTTTTTCCTTCTATTCCCTCTTGAGTTAATATATCTTTTACAATAGAGTTTGGGACATAGGCAATCACATGGGAGTATAAGATGTAAATTCTGAAATCTTTGATGGCCTTAACCAGGGCATAAGCCTGCTTTTCCATAATCTGATATTTCAAGGGTGCATCTCTTAAAGCTCGGCTGAAGAAATCAATTGGCTTTTCATTACCTTGATCATCCTTTTGCAAAAGGACATCGGCTATGGTGTGATCAGATGCAAAAGAAAAAATGATAAAATATTTGTTGAATTGCGGGTTGGTGAGGACAGGCATTTGAGTCAAGGCAGTTTTGATACTTTCAAAAGCTTGCTTGGTCTCCAAAGACCATTTTACCTTGGCATCATTTTTTAACATATTTCTCAATAGCCTTATTAGCTCGGCTAGGTTTGGGATAAATCTTCTTAGGAAATTGATCTTTCCAAGGAATGCTTGCAGCTCTTTAATGTTTATTGGATATGGGATTTGGAGGATAGCTTGAATTCTTTCAGGATCAAGTCTAATCCCATCTTTTGATATGATATGGCCTAGTAGCTTGCCTTCCTCAAGGGAAAACAACGAATTTTTAGGATTCAAGGAAATGCCATATTTCCTGCATGTTATGAAAATTTGCCTTAGATGTTTAAGGTGCGCTTGGTCAGATTTGGAGAAATGGGTTAGGTCATCAAGATAAACAACAAGGAAATCATGTATCTCTTTGGCAAATGCAATATCCATTGCTCTTTGAAAAGTAGCACCAACGTTATTTAGCCTGAAAGGAATTTTTACATACTTGAATGTTCCCCACGGTGTGGTAAAGGCTGTCTTGTCTTGGTCATCCGGGTGAACAAGTAACTGATTAAATCTGGAAAATCCATCTAGTAAAGAAATTCTAGATGACCCCACTACTCTTTGCAGGATATGGTCCATTTTGGGCAAAGGATAGTGGTCTTTTAGGGGGACCTAGTTTAAATTTCTCAAGTCTACACACAGTCTGATCTCTCCTAATTTTTTCCTTGTGGGAACTAAATTAGATAACCATTCAGAAAATCTGATGGGTGCAATGATACCTGCTTCAAACATTTTCTTTATTTCTTTTTCAATGAGAGCAAGAAGCATGGGGTTAATTCTTCTAAGTTTCTGTTTGAATCGTTTTTGACTTGGTTTTAAGGGAATGGTGTGTTGAATTACTGAGGTGTCATAGGACTTCAAGTCCTCATAACTCCAAGCAAATACATCTTGGAATTCTTTGAACAGATCGACATATTTTGGTTTTTGATCAAGCGGCAGATTTTTGGACAACTTAATCATTTTGGGCTTGTCTGTTGTTCCTATGTTATGTTCTTCAATAGTAGCATTTATAGGCACCATTTTTGGTTTCTTAGGCACATCATTATTATCAAACATGTCTTCTAATGGAGTCAGTCCAGCAGGCAAAAAGTTATACTTTAGGTCAATGAACTCAGCCTCAGCTTTGGTTGTTTCTTCTAAATGCATATGTTTCAGCTCTTGTATGTTTGCACTGTCAAAAACAGTTGGGTTAAGGATTTTTTTAGCTGTTGCGGCTGTTACAGCCTGATGGTTTTCTTCTGTTAGCTGTTGGGAATCGTTCATGGCATCCATGCCAATGTTTGTATTCGAAAATTCGCCCTCAAGAGTGAGGAAATTGTTAATATGGGCATCATTTTGAAACACTTGCCAATCTTTAACATTGTTAGGGATCGAGGGTCTATGTTTTATCTCAGTAGTGAAATGGTGATTTGGCTCAAAGGGAAGCTTACATGTACTAGCAAAAGTTGCTAGGCTGTGAGCATGAATATTATGGTCTCTTGAAATTTTGGCAAGCTTGGATTCATTGAAAGACTTGAGTATTTCTATGGCAGCAGTCCTATAAGCTCTCATTCTTTTATCATTGGTAACAAAATTACCTTTCATTTGCTGTATACTTAAATTGGAGTCACCTAGAATGGACACTTTTGCAGCTTCTAGGGCTTTGAGCAATTTAAGGCCTAAGAGGAGAGCCTCATACTTCGCCATGTTATTAGTACATCTGAAATTTAATCTATATGCATGGCCTTCTGCGTGATTATCATGTGTATTGTGAATCCATACGCCTACCCCTGCTACTAACTTATTGACAGAACCATAAAACTCTAGATACCATGTAATTTCTTGTCTTTGGCTTGTATTAAGAGTTTCGGTTTTTTGAGGATTGGGCAGACTTACATTTTCTGTTTCAGGAGGTTCTTCTTGCTTGTTGGTTTCCTTAACTATTGTGATAGTTTTATGGGTATTGGCAATTGATTCCTCATTGATCCATGTTTCTTGATCTAAGGCTGAAGGCTTCTCATCAGTTGGAGGACTTGTGTCATCATTAAATAAAATAAAAGAATCCATTTCAGAATGGATTGAGTAAATTGGAAAATTTTGGGGCTTTTCCTCACTACTTACCACATACTTCATCAGTGTTTCCCTATACAGTCTTTTTGGTTGCCCAAAGACAGATATAGTGGCATAAGAGAGGTCAAATTGAAGGGATCCTTGCAGTTTTGCTCCCCATGATCTTGATAAGATCATACCATATTTTGTTGGGATGTCGGCAACTACTACGTCCATTACGATTGTTTTATTAGGAAATTGGACTAGAGACACACAAAGGTCTTTGATTAAGCCTAAACACTTGACTTGACTTGAGTCAAAGGAATATAGATCTTTGTAGGGTCTTGTGACATCAAGGTTTAACTTTTCCATTACAGCTTTGGGCATAAGGTTATGTGAGGCACCTGAGTCAAACATAGCATTATGCAATATTTTGTCATGTATGTGCAGACTAACATAAAAGGGTGGAACATGTCCATAGGTTGATTTTCCATTAACCTCTGGACCAAACAATAGCTCAGGGGTATCATCTAAAACATTTACAGTTGGGCTCCTTTGATTCTCTACCTATCTAAGAACCTGCCAAGATTAAGCTGTTTGGACAGATTATTCATTCTCTATATTCTAAAACAAGAAATTGAAACCTAGGGAGATGAAGATTAAGCTGTTTGGACCTCCCTTTGGCTGAAAATTTTGCAAAAATGGAATAACTCTTCAAAATTGGAATGTAGCAGATGAACTTTGACTGGCACTCTTTCATGGCCTCTTTCTTTGGTGTCTGTCAAAAAATATGGAGCATTGTAGCATGCAAAGTATGACATATTTGGCCTGTAAAAATGTCAATCATGAAATATGAGTAACCTACTGCAGAAGGAGGCTAACAGAATGGGAAGGATTGGGCTATTCAATACATATTCTCCCATGGATAGATTGATATTATAGCACTTTCCTGAGCAATTTATGGTTCCTCCACTTGTAACCATCACATGACAGTCTGTTGCTGGATATAGGAAACAATTCAATTCCTTGGCTATCTTACAATGAATACAATTATTGATACTACCCAAATCAATCAACGCTATTTTTTTTTCTTCTTGATATGCCCTTCTATCTTGATAGTTTGAGGAGTGGTAATTCAAACCAATGCATTACAAGATATGGTCAGATTCATTTCTTCTTTCTCTAGGGTTTGTTCCTAGTGTATATCCTCTTCTTTTGACATTTCTTGCTCCTTTTCTTCCTCCTCTTCACAATCTATGTAAAATAATTTCTTCTCAACACACTTATGACCTTTAGTATATTATCTATCACAACTGTAACAAAGCCCTTTTGCTTTTTTTTCTTTGAATTTTTGTGGTGTCAACCTTGTAAGTTGTGGATGGCTAGGGGCAAAAGCACTTCCATCTTTATGATTGTGAGTGGTAGGATTCCTTGTTGCCATAATTTTGCTTTCCATTTTTCTTGCCAACTTGAATGCCTTCTCCAATGAACTAGGTTCCCGAAGGCAAACCTCATGTTGGATGTTATCCTTTAAAGTCCCTATGAACATGTCAATCCTATGCTCCTTTGGAATATCTTTTACCCTTATATTCAATTTTTGAAAGTCCTCAATGTGCTCCATCATTCAACCCTTTTGTTTGAGATTAATCAATTGGCTAAAAAACGTGTTGCTTTTATATCCTCATAATGTGCCATCATTTCATCCCTAAAAATATCCCAAGTGACAATTTGTTTACGAGAGAAAAGTCATCGATACCATACAAATTGATTTGGTTCCAAATATAAAGTTGCAATGCATAAATTTTGTGTGTTTTGCATATTATAGAGATCGAAAAAATGCTCCATCTATAGTATCCATGTTACAGGATCTTTGCCATCAAACTTCTTCATATCGATATTTGGAACATGTTTGTTCTTTGATCCAATGTTAGAGTCTATGAAATCATGATTAACATTTATTTTTTTCTCATCCTGAGTTTCCTTTACTACTCTTTCACCATTAGTAAGCATTTCTTGTAGAAACATTTTCAAATCTATCTTCAAATCTTCCATCTTAGCTTCCAAGCCTTTCTTTAAATCATCCATCTTAGCTTCCACACCACCCATCTTAGCTTCCATGTCATTCATCTTAGCTTCTACACATTTCTTTAAACCATCAATCTTAGCTTCCATGCCTTTGTTTAAACCATCCATCTTAGATTACACACCATACATCTTAGCTTCTACATATTTCTTTAAACCATCCATCTCAGCTTCTATTACTTTTTGTGTGAGTGAAATTTCTTGCACTTGGTCTCGTAATTTTGATATATCATGTTGCATTTCTTCCTCTTCTTCATGAGTCATGTTAGAGATTTCAAGTTTCTTACTAGGTGTTTCCATTTTATTTCTTCGGGGCATAAATTACTAATAATAATGCTTCACTATGCCCTTTGAATTCCTTCAAACTAATTTTTCAAACCAAACTTATGTAAACATTTAAAAAAAACTACACATATTTTTTCACTTTGTAGGAGCTCGATATTGAATATGTTGTATCTCTGTAATTTTGGATCTCCAAGGTATGCAATTGCATCTTGCAGTAACCCTCTGAGTACTATTTCCAACACTGCTACTTTGATCAAGATTGGATTCTCCAATGAAGAGTTATGCCAAATCGCCCACGATGACCTGATTATAGACTAGTTGAGTAGAGTGAGCTTGTACCATGTTCCACGCGTCATAATTTTATCCATAGGATATGAAACTCATATAAAACAAGCTACATTCCGTCCTCTTTCTGTCACTTCTTACGAAATTTTAATTTGATGCTCAGAAAAAAAATTATGATGATTTTCCCCAGGTCACCTGTTTGAGATATAATTTGGGATCCTACAAAAACCCTAACTTCCTTGGATCATATATCTGAAAATATAACGAGTAAATATCTAAAATTTGGACCTGAGGTTTAGATAGATTTCATCTCAAGTGGGTTTTTTTTCGCTTCTGAAACGTCTCAGAAAAAACTTTATAGCGAAAATACCACGATGACCTGTTTGGAGCAACAAAACCCTAGAAACCAAGCTCTGATACCAAATGTTATGAAACCAACTCACAATAAGATATAAAAGAGAGATAAACACCTTATAATTTAGCCTCTTAGAGGGGGCAACCTCCTTTACATTACATAAATTAACAATTCTTGGATGTTCAAATGACAAAACCTCCTTTCTATATATAGGAGTCTAAGGAGTCACAATATAACCAAAGACAACCTAACAATAATAATATAAGAGCACAAAAATAACAATGGTGGGCTTCTATGGGGCACAATAATAACAATATGGGGACAATAGCAGCACAACAATAACAATAAGCAATACAATGACAATAGTAATGGGGGAATCAATTGTATTATAGGTACCTAACACTTGACCTCTTCTCTTGAGCATATTATGGTTTGAAATTTGTTGTCAATGCATGAAAAATGAGGTTTTATAAGCTAAGGATGGGTCAGAAGTCTTAATCACCTTCAACTAGTTAACACATCTAACTCATTCACTCATGCAATGTGGAAAAACCAAATCAGGAAGGGTGATGATTTTGAGGAATGGGGACAACAATTAAAAGAGGAAATTTGTGCATTGGTCAAGTCACTAGAGCACTCTAAGCCCTCCATCCACTTCATATCCACTATCTATCCATCATTCATCCATCCCATTTCATAAGAAAAAATTAACATTTTTCAAGAACAAACTCTGCACTCTGTCTCACCCAAAAAAATTCTTGAAGAAAACACACAGATCACATCCTCTCCATTTTCACAAACCTACACTACTCCCTATGAGCCCTAGAATCACCCTCAAAACCCTCTACATCATTTCTCATCACTCCCATATAGTTAGAATGCCTCGAAAGAGAAGGAATGACTGCTACAAAAAGGCAGAATGCTACTACAAGAAAGAAGAAAAGAACAAATTGTGTTAAAAACCAAAATGGCAGTACCTAAGAGAGACCTAATCAAAAGAGAGAACTCCAAAGCCCATTAGGAAGTCATCTTAGCCACAAATGAGAAGAATAAGAGAACAAAATAAAAGAAGGCATTCACCATCAAAATAGAACTCAAACTATAGTGATGAAAAGAGGCTTTCCAAGGGGTCTCTAATATCCTTCTAACTTTTTTCCAATGCCTAAAAGATGTTATAGAAAGGGGAGAAAGGCATGAAAGTCTGGTTGAGGGCCTACCCTAGGCTAAGACTATCATTTCTATTCAAAACAAGTTTAAACAATATGCTATAGGGCTTCTCGTAGTTTCTGCAGGAATTACTATAGGATGTCCTAGTTATCTTCTAAAGGCGTCTTGAAGGTTTCAGATTTGTCCAAATGGTGGAAAAAGGTAGGACGAGGTTGGGAAAGGTTGTTGAATACCTTTCCAAACTGAAATATTCAAGAACCCATCTTGAATAAGGGGAAGAAGACAGGCTAATGGTCTCAAGAAACACTGTGATTTATCTATGCACAAACAATTTTGGAAAAATGGGTGAAAATTGAATGAGGGTTTCAAGGGAGAGGATTTGAATGAAATGGATCTACATGCCAATGGAGTTCACTTTCAAAGAGGAAAGTTATGTTTTTTTACTTGAAAGACTATTAAACAATCATGAAAATAACTACATTTTTTTGCTTGTCCTTACTGAACTTATAGCCAATATTATTAAGAGAATGGACCAAAGAATGCACGAGAGAGGCTACCACAACCATGAATGAGTCACAATAAGGTCACTAAGTTGCTCAAAGGATGACCAACACTTTCAGCACAGGGGTATGACAGGCCTCTAAATTAAACATAAATTAAGGTCGATCTAACCATCCTTCAACACATTGAACCTCTCTTTTTGCATTAGATAATGTATTTTTAACTTTAATATGTTCATCAGGAAGGTTTATGGATAATTGCATATTTGTGCCTAATATTATTTATTTATGTGGAATATTGTGAGAATATTGGGCAGATTATGAAGATTCGGAGGAGGAGATACTTTACAGACTTTCTCCCTACTATAGGAGGATCAATATTAAATAATAAATCAAGAAGATATTCTAAAATAATTGCATAGATTCAGGTGCTGCAATCATTGAGAAAACTTTGGAATGTGTTCCTTGTCATTTAATGCAGATTTCTAGTATTGGGAACTAGATCCACTAATTAAGGGATTTTGGTGACAAAAGATTCCTTCTTTCATGGGGAATTATTCATAATCATTTTTTATAAGTGCCAAGTCAAATTTTCCTCTAGGGGTTTATTCTTGTTAGTCTTCTTGTGGAGAGACTCATATTTTTGCAGCTCCACTTTCATTTCTTATAGGGATGTAATTGTATTGATGGAAATAATGAAGATTTGTGCCATGTTCAACTTCTAAATCTTGGTCTCCTCAATAGGACTTTGATTTTCCTTGGGCTTGGCCATCCCTAGAGCCTCAGAGATCTTTTGTATCATTTACTTTTCCTCCTTTCACTTCTTATTCACATGCATCTCTTGTTCTTGTTTTTTTTTTTTCTATTTTTTCATTTATTGTTAATGATTTCTTGTTGTAGGATTGACTTAAATGGTTTAATTAAGTTATTTTACAAGATAAATATCATCATTTCATCATTGGAACAACTTTGGAAGGTCATAGTAATAATTCAGCTACTTGGATTAGTTTGTTTATTCCCAAATCTAGATTTTTGGAAGTCCCTGGTGGAAAATAACAGTAAATTTAGCAATTTTTTAGAACATGCTAACGAGCTTCAATAGAGTTTATTCCATTTGCATTAGGTCACAAAAAAAATCTATTTAATAACAAGATTTACCCCATTTAATTTTCACTTGATTAGGTTAGGGATTTGATAGATTTACTAGCTCACTAGTTCTCGAATTTCCAGATTTTAGGCTAGTAATTTTATGCTATTTTTTAGCATGGATTAACAAAGGTATTTTTGAGTGATTCCACTTGGAATGAAGACCAAATACATCCAATTCAATAAATAAAAAATTCCCATCCAATTTGGACTTGATTTTCTTTGTCATTCGGTGAATTATATTCCCCTATAGCAAATCTGCAGTTTCCTGTAGTAACTACAAGATCTCCTATAACAGCCTTCCAACATGTCTATACTTGCTAAAATTCACTCAACGAGCTTGGTTATTTCCCCTTAGGGTTGAATCAATAGCCCTAGGCTCTAAATCAATTATTATGGAATACTAAAGACTACTTAGGACTTACATATTTACCCACGCAAAATTTTTCAGTGATTTGGGTTAATGGACAAATTTATGAATTAGATAATACAATCATGATTTTCTTGATTGTCACATCCAATGAACTCTTTTAAAGGATCTGAACTCTTTGAAATGTAATGGTTGACATTTAGTTAAGGATATTTACTTTATGCAATTAGAATAAGTTTCTTTCCTTGTATTTTCTTTCTTGCAGTAGGTTAAAGTTTCCATTTTGAGCATTTCATTTTCTGCAATTAGTTTAGGATCTAATTTTATTATATTCACTCCATTACATCATGAAAACAAAGGAATGACACATTGTATGCTACAAATATAGTTCCAATAACTCTTAAGTTTGTACGAACCTCAAGTTGATAATTAAAGTTGGTAGCCTTAGGAGTTGCAACATTCTTGTTGCAATATCGAGGCTCATCAATACATAGCTAAATTCTTTCATACACAGATGTCATTTTGACTATAGTGAACAACTCCTGCACCCTGTTCCTGCACACTACACCCTTCTTCTCCAAAATCCACTTCCCATCCTCAATAACTCTCACCAACGCGACGTGGAGGGATTCATGCATGAGACGAAATGTGTACCTGAAATCCCCACTCACTGCCATGCTCTTCGTAATGATGCTAAAATGTGCCACCAAAAATGAGTTACCACACAACATGGCCTCCATGAGCATGTGATCGAGACCTTGGGCTCTCAGCTTCATGTTTATAAAGATATCTAGGGTATTATAGTAATCTCCCAGCTAGACTGAGCTTAATAGTCCCATGACCTTCACATCCAATACTGGTTCTTGTTATCAGGAACCATAGGTTCCATCTCCAACAATCAAGAAAATATATTGGAATAATTTCCAGTCTATAGGAGGGTTTTAAGGAATTTTAAGATTAGTGGATGGCCCTTATCCTTCACAATCTATCTGACCATGCCCATAACCAGCCGGGCATCTGGTGGAATGTCATAAGTTAACCGGAAAGACACATCAATGGCTTTAACTGACTTGAAGAAACCCTCGTTGATGCCATTGATGATAATCTAGACATTTCACAGTGGAAACATGTAGAATGTCCTCAAGATTTCCCCCACAACGTCACTAGTGGTGACATGGTGAGTGTATTTGTTAAATAATTTTACTTCCATTATGACTCTTTGTACATGCTCTATTATGGCCTTGTGCAAGTCAGGGGATCGAGCGTCAGTGGAGCTCTGCATGAGATCTTCGATGATGTCCAACTATATTGTCTCATAGGTAATACTTGCCAAGAAACGATGACATTGCTAAGTTTCACGCACGATTGTGTGGCAATGCCACACTTTCAAATAAGGGAAAAATAAAAGAGAGAAAGTGACCAAGTCTACTTGCTAAGAAGATTGAGTTGTCTCAGACATGCCTTTTTCCAGTTCAAGTATCCTTTAGTCACGTTCTCGACTCTTCCAAGGTATATTGAATTACACTTGCCATGCATGCAAACCCAGCTACTCTTATGGTCAAATTAAGTAAATAAAAAAAAATGAACATTTGGGAGGATACATGGCCTTGGATGAAATCCACATGCTCCAACATCCAGATCATTGTTTTACATTTTCTAAAAACATGCATCCAATCGCACCCACTTGGGGACCATTGCTCTAGATTTTATAAACACATCAAGATTGTTCCTTTTGCTATACATCTTATAAACATAATTTCCACTACTTTTTACCTATGATGATGATGGTTTCCTTAAACTACTATCTTGACTATCAGGAGCATGGAGGACCCCAAGCAGCGGTATAACGAGCAGGACTTGAACCTACAACCATCCATTAAGGTAGGTAATCCTCCACCAGCTGAGATATCATTGATTTGGAATGCCCACCTTTTATGTAACTTGAAAGCTTAAAGTTATACGGGCAAGTGTTAAGTTATTCCCTGTTGTCTAATTATTTGTTGGTCTGGATGACCCCTCCTTTATGAATTATGGGACCCACCAGTGTACAATGGAAAATCCACACTTGCAATCTACAAGTAGATATTACTAATAAGTACTTTACGGATCTTTCTTAATTCTATATAATTATAGTGACTAATGAAGGGGCTTAAAATAATCTAAGCCAAGGAATTGGTTCTCCTTACTACATGAAGGTGAGTATCCTTGATTCCTCTAAATGTCCTTATAAGGCTTCAAGGAGTGAGGGTCAAACCTGCAAGTAAGAATAGGTGATCATGTTGTTCGTGTGCATTCAAAAATTCATATGTAGCGGGCCTCTTTTTAATTGGAATTTATCTTTCTTGTAGCTGGATTGTTTCATTAGGGCATGTAACATAGTGATGTATGAAGGCTCCTTCTTCTAGTATGATTTATTTGTATATAAATGGTAGTTATCTATGCCTTTCTTTTTTAGAATAAAAGCGAATATGTCTCTTTGTTGTTATAAGCTTCAACTCCCTCCTCCTTTGTGTTTCTGGAACTATGTTCTAGGCTGCTTTCACCAAATATTGGCTGGAATGACTAGAGATTTATCCACTGACTATCTAGCTGGACCTAGGGAAATATTTAAATTTATTTTTGTTCTAATTATACGAGACTTGCAAGGCCCAAAGTTAATATTGTTTGGAATTCATATCTAAATTAGGTACCCTACATGATAAATAATATAAATTACAAGACCAAAGTTAATTTTGTTTGGAATTCGAGACTAAATTGGGTACCTTACATGATGAATAATTAGAATAATTGATGTCTCTTTGATTTCACTCTTTCCTGTCATAAATTTTCTTACATGCACAAGCTAATACTATAGATCGTCAATATTCCTCACAATCCATCAGTAACTTCAATTGTGATTTGCAATCCAGTTCATGTACTCCAAAGGTTACAGAGTTTGTTGATTCAGTTGCATAACGCAACCCAAGTAGACAAGCATGGATGTTGTTAGAGTAAATTCAATGAGAAAAGACAAGAAAGGATATCACTTTTGGTTCACTTGTTTGGAAAGTGGAGAGATAATTCTTGAGGGAGACCTCCATAGGGTACCTTTTCAGATTTAAAGTACCACCATATCCTGTTTACTAAAATTTTCCTCCAATAGTTCCTTCTTTCTACGGGTAAGGATTTGAACTTCATGTCCTCTACTATCACAACTGCATTTTTAGGTTTGTCAAAGGTGGAGTATGATGGAGATTTAGATTTCTCTATCAATGGATAAGGGGATCTTTGCTCCATAACCTTAGCAGGGTCATCTTGGGCCTCCATGATAGCTTTAAAAAAATGGATTGGACCTTTGATGAAGGGAATTATGCACACTTATTTTAATAAGAATGAATGACAAACCTTCTCACTGTATTTACATTAAATTTATCGTTGTAAATTTCATGTGTTCAATCTATTCACAAATACAAGTCTACACACTAGATGATCTATGAAAGGAGGATCCAGTACTTTTTGTTAATTTGTAATATAAAACACAAGGCCTTGTGCCTATGTTGTTAGCTTTCTTTCATCTAGCACCTCACTAAGACGAGTGAAAATCAATTTAACATGTATGGGAGTCTTGGTATCACTAAAATCTATTTTCATATGTTTATGTTTCAGTATCAGATTGTTGGATCCTTCCATAACAATCTTATTGTGTCTATCTTGTCTAAGTTTCAACGTGATGATGATTCATTGTCAACGTGTTGGTATTCATAAGTGCCTCATTGAGCTGAAATATAAAGCATCTACTAGTAGTCAAGCATGATTTTAGTACTCGAATGTCTGCTGCAACTCTTTCTCAACAAGAATTCATTTCATTATTTTTAGATCTTTCTGAGCTACTGGAATGTCTCTAATATAATAGCTCTTAATACAACTAGTTGAATATGTTTGATATTAGCTTTCAATATCGTGAGACAAGATCGTTATACAAACTTAGTAAACTTAATATCACATGAAGTGCATTGTACTGGCTATTTGTTTCAAATTGCTTATACTGCCAACACTCCATTCTCTAGTCTATGCATGATTGTAATGAAATTTTGCAGTTTGTGTCAGACCAAGAGGTAACTCCTCAAATGTAATCATATTATTCATTCAGGTTGTTCATTATTATACAAGAGGGAGTGACTGTTCATTTCATCTCTCAATGGCTCTCCATTTTCTCTATTATTTATTTACACTAATTATTGTTTTTCACCCAATTCCTATGATTAGGTGTCAACATTCCCCCCTTAATCTGAAGGGATGTTGGTGAGTCCAAGCATCGTTCTAAATATTTCAAGATTTTCTCTTCCAAGTGCTTTGGTGAAGATGTCTGCAATCTTCTCATTAGCGGAACAATGGCGAAGATGGAGTGTTTTGACCTCAACATGATGTTGAATGAGATGATATTTTGTATTGATGTGCTTCATTCGATCATGGAACTTTGGGTTCTTGTCCAACTTTATTGTTGAGTTATTGTCAATCATGAGTGGAGTCGATTGCACTTGTTTTACCTGCAAATATTCCAGAATTTTCCTCAGCCACACAATTTCTTTTGTTGCCTCAGCTACTACCACATATTCTACCTTTGTTGTGGAATCTGTTGGAATTGATTATTTGTGTGATCTCCAGGACACAGCTCCTAATCCAAGACTCATATCATAACCCTAAGTAGATACCCCAGTTTCTTTGTCTCCATTGAATTCTGAATCAGAGTATCCTTTCAAGCTGAAGTCACCCACCTGTGTATACTTGATTCCAAAGTCTTGAGTTACTTTCAAGTACTTTAGAACTCTTTTTGGAGCAGAACAATGTCCCTCACAAGGCTTTTGCATAAACCTGGAGATGATTCCAATAGCAAACGAAATGTTTGGTCTAGTAGTAGTTAGGTAGTTGAGACTTCCTACAAGTTGTCTATAGTTTGTTGCATCCTCAAATTCTTTTACTTCAATGGATGTGAGCTTTAAGTTTTGTTCCATTGGAGTAGTCAGAGGATTGCATTGAGTTATTCCAAACCTATTTAACATATATCCAATGTACTTCTTTTGAGAAAGGAATATGGACTTCAGATGTTGAGTTAATTCAATACCAAGATAGTAATGAACATAGCTCAAATCAGTCTTTTCAAAACCTTTACTCAATTCCTTCTTTATGGATATAATGTAGCTCCCATTGTTCCTTGTCATCAAAATATCATGTACATATACCACAAGATATACAAATATTTTCCAACCTTCTTCAAAAACAAAGTTGCATCATCAAGATCATAATGTTTGAAGTTGATTTTCAGAAGATGCTTAGTTAGTTTTTCATACCAGGCTCATGGTGCTTGTTCGAGACCATCCAAGGATTTCACAAGTTTGCATACTTTATGTTCATGTTCTTTTATAGCAAATCCTTCAAGTTGGGACATAAAAATATTATCTTTTAGATCTCCATTCAAGAAAGTAGCTTTTACATCCATTTATGGACTTTCCAATTGTTCTGAGCTGCTAGGGCAAAGAGTGTCCAGATGGTAGCCCATTTTGTTGTCGGAGCAAAAGTCTCCTCATAATCGACCCCTTCCTTCTGTGAAAAACCTTTTGCCACAAGCCTGGCTTTGTGCTTGTCAAGTGAGCCATCAAATTTATACTTGTTCTTGTAGACCCACTTGCAGCCAATTGGTTTTGGTTCCCAATGGAGGATCAACTAGCTTCCAAGTGCCATTCTTTATCAAGGCATCATACTCCTTTTGCATTGCTTCTTTCCATTCATCATGAGAAGCAACTTAATTGAAGGAAGTTGGTTCAAAATATGTAGACAAATTCAATTCACAATCATAAGAAACATCCATATCAATAGGTGAATCAGAGTCATCTACATCACCTCCATTTTGTCGGATTGAATTTCTATTTCTTATCTTTCCAACCTCAGTAGGATAAACACTTTCAAGTGTCTTTTTCAACCACTTTCGGGGACCTTTCTGAGATGTTCCAGGCTACTCCATTGATTGAGTTGGGACTAATTCAAGATTGAGTCTCCCAATTCTATCAATCACATCACTTAAACTATCATATGTTGTTGGAGTTTCATGCAAGGGAGAGAGTGCTTTAGAAGAATATTCCACAGTTTGATCTAGTATAGGAATCCCCCCTTGAAGATGTGGAATTTGATTATCAAATTATTGAAATGATTTTGCATTTGTGAATCTATCCAAGCGATCAAGTTGTCACTCAACAACAATGTCAGTTTTGGATGATTCAAGAAAGATTACATCTCTAGATACAACAAAAGTTTTATTGATTTCATCATAGAGACAATATGATTTGGAGGTGTTCGAATACCCCATGAAGATACACTTATGACTTCTTGCACCATGTTTGTTCTATGTACCTTTGGTATCAAGGAATAACATGCAGAACCAAAGACCCTGAGATGCTTTACCGAAGGAATGTGCCCATACCACATTTCATAAGGAGTCCTATTTCTAATAGCATTAGATGGTCATCTATTCTTTACATATACAACACTTAGAACTACATCAGCCCAAAGCATCATTTTTATATTTTTGAAAAACATCATGGAGTGCACCATATTTAAGATTGTCCTATTCATTCTTTCAGCTACTCCATTCTGTTGGGGATTATAAGGCATAGTTGTTTGATGTTTGATCCCATGTTGGCGAAGATAGTTTTCAAATTCATTTGAAGTGTATTCTTTTCCATTATCAGTGCGAATAGATCCAATATGAGATTGTGCATCATTTTCAATCCATGTATGAAAGATCTTGAATGTTTGAAAAGCATTAGATTTGTTCTTCAATAAATAAATCCAACACATTCTGGTGTAGTCATCAATAAATGTCATTATATATTTATTTCCATTTGTAGAAGGAACAGGAATTGGACCACATAAATCTAAATGAATGAGTTCAAGTTTTCTATGTGCTCTAGAATGTGAATCGTGAAAAAATTATTTGTTATGCTTTCCTAGAATACAAGCATCACATTGCTTAAGTTTTCTAGGAATTGTAAGCAAACCAGTAACATCATTTTTCTTCAACAAGCGGAGGCAATCATAGTTCAAGTGTCCAAATCTATCATGCCATAATAAACTTGATGGAAATGTACATTCTTCATAATGAGAATTGTATGAGAAATTTTGTGCATGAGCAGAGGTACCCTGCAACTTGAGAAGTCTTTCTTCTTCTATCCCCGTCATGACAAGTGAGTGGTATGATGCTTTTCTCACCTCAAGCTTGCCATCAAACATATGAATGGAGTGTCCTTGCTGGTGGATGTGGACCAAGGAAAAAAAGTTTCTCCTCAGCTGTGGGAGATATAAAACATGATGGAGAAGAAAGTCTGGAAGACTAGGCAATTGAAGCCTGATTGTACCAAGCCCTGATGGCTTTAGTTTTGATTTGTTTGCAAAGTATACTGCTCCATCAACATTGTCAGTAAATTCTTCAAAAAAATATCTTCTAAAATTCATTTGGCAAGTTGCTCCTGAATCAAGCCACCAATCATTTTTCCAAGAAGCAAGTGAAGCATTAAATAAGCCTTCATTTACTCCAATATTACAGTGTGCCACAACATAGTGAGCAGATTCAGGTGCTATACCTTTCTCTTTGTCATTAGTTTTACCTTTGGGTTTTTCTTTCATGCTCAATTTTGTCCCAAGGAAACTTGCATGTGGATGCATCATGTGATCCATCTCTTTTGTAGCGTATGCAGTGCAAATCTAACTTTTCTCCTTGAGAGTGTCTGCACGCCCCGCCACTGAAATTTCTTCCTCTTCCTCTTCAACCACCTCGTCCTCTCGAAGAATATTGAGAAAGATTCTTCTCTCTATGTGCAAGGCACACAACCTCTTGAGAAGACTGAGGAGTTGTCTTCTTCCCAAAGGCTTTCTCTTTTTCAATAAATGTTTTCACAAGGGAGTCAAAGGTGATATCTTTGAAGTTTCCATTTGCTTGCAATGGCTCAAGATAAATTGAGTAAGTGGGATAAACTGCCTTGAGAAAAGCTATCAGAGGAATGTTTAGTTCAACATTAGTGACTTTGATATCATGCATAATAGATTTTACTTTTGATGCAAGAGTAAGAGGATCATCATGTTGTAATTCAAAGGTGAACAATTTAATCATGAGTTGAACAACTTCAAGTGTAGAGTGTGAGTCATAGAGTTCCTTCAGTTTTTGTAAGGCTTTACGAGCATTTGAAAATTGTGAAATATGGCGACTCACCTCTTCATTTATTGATGCTGGAATCAATGCATAAGCCTTGCTATTCTTATTTTCCAAAATGGTGAATTCATTGTCTGAGGTAGGTTGTTCTGGCTCTTTGTCTCCATTTCCAATGCACACTCCTTTCCAAAACTCATTATAAATGAGAGTGTGTTTGATTTTCCAAGACCACTCAAGATGGTTCTCCTATCCATTGAGAACCACTCCCATAACAGTTATCAATGAGTGCATTAAAAGAAAGTGCTCTTGTGCTGGAGAAAAAAAATGATGCAAGAGGTCGACAAAAATGAGGTGGTAGTCTATAATTTAGCTACTGGTTAACTTTGTAGCCAATCATCTGCGCTTAAATCTGGTTCTGCATGTGGATTTTCCCCTTGAGGGTCTCGATTATCTGACCAATCACTGTCGGTCCCTTGTTGACTTCTCCTTTTATTAAGTGCTTCAATCCACGTAGTTGATCTTACTTCTCCAGATCTAATGGATATCACGTCATCCACTCACCAACTAGCCTAGACGATCTCCATCGTCGATGTGCCCGTCCAATTGAACAGTTGTTGCGCAATCTTGCGTGAAAAAATGCACGACCAATATTAGGTCGAGAGTGCACAAGAAAAGTGGGCTTTCCCATGCTACATGTCGCCCGCTAAGGTTAATCACATGAATTTTAGGAATACCATTTACAGCCTTTAGGGCACGCGAGATACTGCTTCCCACTTATCAATACCACCCACGTTCTTAATTCATACTTTTAATAAAGGTGCTTAAGGAAAGGTTTAGCACTTAAACTCAGTTTAATGCTTAACACTAATTGATTGTGATTTATAAATAAAATGTATGAACAGAGAGAAATACCCGATAAAATGTGATGAAACCATGAGAGGTATATTGATAGGCAGCATGCATGCAAGTGTGGTAGTGATACCTCAACTATGCTTGTGGAGCAGTTGCCTGACATAACTAGCTAAACGTCTACAACAGTTGCCAGAGAGGGACACTAGTTGCAAGAGACAGGTAAACCTGCAGAACAGTTATCAAATTCTACAAAATAGGCAAAACATAGACAGAGGGGAGTTACAAAGTAGAGAGGGAAGCCAAAATTGGTGTTGGCTCTGATACCATGTCAAACCAAGAAGGAACTCTAATACAATCTTATCATATTTGATAAACTTCATAAGATAATCATATATAACCTAGTCTATGAAACAAATAATGAAAAAAACTCTTGAATATTCATCTCCTTATTTTTATTAATAATAATAATAATCATGTAGTTGAAATACGAGCTAAACCATTAATTATTCCTCATTTTTATTAATGTAAATAAGAATTGAACCTTAAAACTTTCTAATTAAGTGTATTCAAGAACAAGATCTATGTCAATATTAGTATACAATGACATTTAATCTAACATTTAGACATGTAATAACACTCGGGAAAAGTTAGACGCAAATGAAATTTAAATTTGGGGATGTTGTTGTAATTCCAAGACTTCTTATGCATTATAGTAGTAGTGTGTTGATGACACTTTAACGGAAAGGAGTTGGTGTGCTAATATTTTATTAAGTTGTAAATCCATAAATGTTGGTCACACTTTGTAGCAACCTCTCCAAACAAGGTTAATTTTTTTTAACAGCAAACATATAAAACAATGAAAAATAAGTTTTTACGAATACACTGTTACTATATTGACATATACATAATAAAATATGGTCAAGTGAGGTATCACATTATCAAGCTTGTAACTATATGTCACTTTATTTTAGACTCTTCATTCTTTGTGTGCCAATCTCTTCAGAGGCTTTAAGTGGATGAATTCATTCTCCTTTCTAGGGTTTTGATGACCATCAACAATCTTGATGGGATGCGTTATGGATCTAATACCTAATATATAATATAATATAATATGTAGTATATAATATAATATTAATATTTAGGTTTAATATAATATATATTATAATATTAATATTTAATTAAACGATAGAGAAATATTACATTATATAATTTTCTACTTATACTATATGTTTAAGTAATAATTATTATAAATCATAATTATATATGTATGGTTTATGTTCGGAGAGAAACTATACCATCAAAGAAACTAATTGATTTCATGAATGATTTGCAATTTCACAGTTTGAATTAAAATTAATACTATAATAATAAAACTTAATATTATAATATTTAAAAATAAAATATTATATAATATTTAACATAGTAATATATAATATTGGGTGTATTGATTTTATTTACGTGCATATTAGTTATTGATGATGTGGATTGGTTTATTGAGAAAGACACAAGAAATGACAATTAAGGATGCATTGATTTTAGTGTACATGTTTCTTTGTAATCATATTTTATTGTTTCACTTCATGGATTAGTTTAGGTGTAGATGTTAATTTATAATCTAGCATAAATAAATGGATTATGTGAATTGCTTTCAAAGTAATTTCATTAATAATGTATATTTATTTAAGTGTATGTACAAAGTAATTATTGACGGCGTCCATTGATTTTTGTGCTATAGTAATCATCAACTTAGATCCATATTAAATAGAAATCAACAACAAATGGCCTAGAACCATCTTAACTATCATCTTAGATCCATCTTAAACATAAATAAATAAAAAGCGAAATTCAATAAATAAAGGGAAAAAATAACAATTGAGGAGTGTCAACAAAAAAGAGAGAAATAAAGAGGATATCAATAAAGACAATCACAAAAAATGATAAGTGAATAATGACAAGAAAATATGAAAGATGTTATGCAACCAACTCACAAAAGAGAAGAAAAGATAGATCAACGAGTTAAAAAATTAGCCCCTTTGACAGGAAAACCTCATTTACATTACATAAATGAACAATTCTTGGATGATACAAATGATAAGACCTCCTTGGTATATATAGGAGTCTAAGGGGCCACAATATAATTAGAGCCTACATAACAATAATAATGTAAGGGCACAACAATAACAATAGTGGGATTTTGTTAGTGCCTAAATCTACCTCAGGTTGAAAGAAGGCAGGTCTAGGGTAACATCAAACCATGCTTAACCTGATAGCTAACCCTACCAGGTCGGGAGAGGGATCTGTCCTTATTAATATCATTTAAAATATGGCAAATAGGGCTTGAGATAACTAAAATGAATGCTGATTTTAAGATAGGTATATTAGGTCAAAGGATTTTTTTTTATTTTGATGGTTGGTTGTTGGATCAACTGGAGAAGGCAGATTGGAACTAGGAAATCAACTCAGGGATACAATCATGTCGTGTGGGGTAGGGTAGATAAGAGCTTATGTACTAGCAAAAGGATTTGAGATGGTAGAGTAAGACAACTGAGGAGTTGAGGAGGGCACAAGAAACTATGAATCCTCTTCAAACAGTGAAAACATTGAAAACTAAATGCAATCCCAAGACAAAGCACTGTAAATCTAGTGTATTTTGTCTTTTCACCTTGATTCATTTTGTTTAGAAGAAAGAGAGAGATGTGGATACATATAAAACATTAGAAAAACTCATTACAAAGAAAAAACAATGCATAAACTCATTGTCACAAGAATCCCACAAAAATAGCTGTGAAACTTGGATTTATTCCTTGTTAACTGCTGATACAAAATGTTCAGTGAGTCCAACACTTTTGCCAAAGTCTAACCTTTACAAATGAATCAAAAAGTACATGATATAGGCAAGGAAACCACTCAAGCTAGCTATTAGGTTCGAATCCATGAGAAAAGGGGTGGTTTCAACCATATCTAAACTAAGAACAGGAATATAGGTAGTGGAACAACTTGCCTCTAAAACCAAGGAAACCAATTTATTCAGTTCAAAACCACCTTTGAATTGATGTATCTACCCTGTTAAGGGTTTCACATCCATAATTACATCAAATTACATCATTTACCATGATAATTTCACCAAGAGAGCAAGAAAATTCAACTAAAGAGAAAACTAGGTGAAATCTAGAAAATCAGGCAAAACTGGCAAAATTCCTCCTATGCGCAGCGCCACTGATCCTATGCACAATGATTTTTCAAGGCCAATTTTGGAAGGCTTATCAGAGTCAAAATCAGGTGCATGATAGCTTGTTGGGAATCCTGATGATTCTATTTTTTGGAATAACTTGAATGTCTGAATTTGGAGTCCATTTGCTACTCCAAAAATTGATTCTCCCAAGACTGCTTCCTGTATGGCAAAAAAGTGGCTGAGAGGGCACTTTTGGGGTTTTTTTTTTTCCCTTTTGGAGACATAGAACATGTCCAAAATTCTCATCCATTTCTGAGCTTTCATATTTTTCCATGCTGATTCCAAAAATATAAACTTTTTGGTAAATGGATGTCCCCTAAAAAACCTGTTTTCTACATTAAAAATTTCAAAATTGACAATTTTTTTTCCAAATTTCTTGAAATTTGGCATGATTGACCCTTGTTAAGTGCTTTGATGAGCCAATGATGCTTTAGCCAAGATCTTGAGTTTATCTTGCTCTTTTTTTCTGCTCAAAGCTCTTTTTAGCTTAGCCTTTAACCTCTTCACCCTTGTTTTGCAAATTTTGTTTCGGGTTAGGTAGTGATATGTCATATGGCACAACATTTTCTTCTCTTTGTTGGCTTTCTCAAAAATATTCTCCAGGTGAATGTTTTCCCTCTTCAACCATGATTCTCGGTCATCCTCTATTTCTTGCTCAAGGGAGGTCATCTTGATTTTTCTCTTCTTTGCTATTTGCCTATTTTCCCTAATCATTTGCAGCTCCATAATAGCTTGCTTATCTGTCAGTTGCTTGTTTTCCTGCTCAAGAAAACTGATGATCCATTTGGCTCTCTCAAGATCAAGTGATAAGGCTTGTATTTCAGCCTCCTTCTCTTTGATAATCATGTCCTTGAGTCTTGAGCTTTGAGAGCCCAAATTAGTGACATCCTCCTCAATCAAAACAAAATCTCTGTCTTGCCCTTTAGTAGTGCCTTCCTCATGCATATTTTGTTTCTCTTTGTCTTTGATCTTTGAATGTTGGCCAACTTGTATAGCTAGAGAATAAGGAAAAGCCCCTTTCACCCCTGGTGAAGATAACATTTTCCTATGGTCTAGTGAAGAAAACGAGACCCCTTCCACCCCTGGTGGAGATAGTACTCACCTGGTAGCATCAAAAAGCCTCCTAGTGCCTCTCTCATAGGTGACAAACATCGGCACACCTGTAGTTTCAGTCTCATGAACACCTGGCTATCCTGATAGCCCTCCTTCCTCTATGGCACTAATGGAATCACTTGAGGGCCTTTGAAAATTTCATGGGCAATGAAGGTATCCCATGATATGTTCAATAAGATTAGCTGATGCAAGACAACAATTTTAATCAGTGAGAAGTGGTAAATGTTGTTGAATTGTTGAGGAAAAGGTTTCCTTTGCACAAAGAGGGCCGTCTTCTCAATATTTTTGCATATAAAGTATGGGAGGTTCATCATACTTACTCTTGTGAAATGCGTCAACAATCTAACACGATATGTATATAGCCGGGAAAACCTTCCTTCACAAGTGAAATACTTAATGATGAGTTTCATGATAGAAGCATAAGTGTTCTACAAGTATTTGAAAGGAAAAACCCTACTGGTTTGACTGTGATATCCAACCTTAATGTAAGGCTCATAATGTTCTCTACCCACATGCTGCCCCTTATTCCATTGTTCACCTATATTAGGGATGCTTGTTGTTGCTGCAATGGTGTCAGGTGTCAAGGTGAAAGAAACACCAACAAGGTTCACCTGGCCATTGTGGAGATGAATAACAAACAATCTAGCAAGCTCATGATGAAATTTCACCCTCTCTACCATTTCACAAAACTGATAACAAGACTGGCGTTTAAAGCAAGTTAGAGAAAGAGGGCAAGCAAGTAATTCTATAAGAGTGGTGGGCTCCTCCTGGATGATCTTTCCCCCTTTATGTGGCTTTCTTGGTACATGAGCTTCTCTGGAAGAATCATTGAGATTTTCCTCTTCCCTCTCATAGTCTGAATCTATCTCCATGCTTATGAATTTGAAGTGAAAGAAGATGAGTATGAAGAGATTTTGAAATATGAGGTAAGTGGTGTGTATAAGGAAGTGAATGCTAGGAGGAAGGGTTTCTTTCTGGAAATGAGGGAAGTGAATGATATCATGAATGTGGAATGAGGGGTTTGATAATGAAGTGGATGTCGCAAAGGAATAGGAAGTGGGAGTTAGGGTTTGGGAATAGGGTATAGGGCTAGGGTTTGGTAAATGGGAGTCGGGTTTTTGGAGTGAATGTTGATGATTTTGGGAGAGGGAATGGGACTTGACAAGATCAATATGGATGAAGTGAAAAAGAAGAGGAATGACCTTTAAAAACTTGCTAGAGAGGATTTAGGAATTAGCTAGGGTTTGTGTTAGTCATATAGTTAGGGTTTTGCTTAAAAGAACCAAACACATCCAAGGCACCAAACACAACTTTCATGAGCAAGGAGGAGTGTTTTACTTACTTGGAATAGGCATAAATTTGTTTTTTAGGAAGTTTGGAGCTATTTTGAAGCGATTCTGGCTCTTGGAACAAGTGTGCAGCGCCAAGGAACGGGTGCACAATGCTAGACCAAAATGCAATGGAAAACCTGCAACAGGGGCGCAACGCCAGGTAGGTGTGAAGTGCCGAAGCCTAGGTTTGTAGCGCCAACAAAATGTTGTGATTTTTTCCCCTATTTTCCTTCTTTCTTAAAAAAAATGATTTTCTCCCTTTGGCTCATTCAATTCCAACAATGAAGACTTAAACAAATAGATTGGATTTTATATCCCAATGTTAGTGTCAGTGTCTTCACACTTCCATCAGTGATCAAATTGCTCTTTTGCATGCATATTAGGTGTCTCAGCCAACAAGTTTCATTCCATTAGGTCATGGATCACCTAATGGTAGTGGTCTCATGTCAATTCCCTCGTGACATTCACTTGTTGACCTGTTCACACATTTTTTTAGTCATTTACTAACATTCTATTTCATTTCATTTATAAAAATAATTTCTAGGGTTTAGCCTCACTAGGTCTTACTGTTTGTCATTATGGTCATCCAAATTTGAATAAAAAGGTCAGCAGGCACACAAGGAGGATAAATAAGTTCATAAGATCATAAATTTACTTCTGTCATGTTCAATAATTCTGTTTTACCTCAAAACTCTGTTTTGAGGTGAAAACAGAGTTTTTTCCATTATTGTAAAAATTTCATGTAATTTAAATGTTTCTATATGTAATAGGTATTCAATAGTTGTTCCTGGTGACCTGGTGAAAAAGTCAACTCCTCCCATTACAAAAGGTCAATGTAAAAGTCCAACTGCAAAAAAGAAAAAGTTAGAATGTAAGTGAACGAGAGCATTTTTGAAAAAGCTAGCAAGACATTAGAAAAGTGGGTCTTGGTTAATGAAAAAATAAATGAGAGGGATATAAAATCCAATCCATTTGTTTAAGTTTTCATTGGTGGAATTAAATGAGCCAAAGGGAGAAAAATCATGTTTCTGAAGAAAGAATGCAAACAGGGCAAAAAATTTCAACATTTTGCTGGTGATGTGCACCTCGGCCTTTGCGCTACACATCTGCTCGGTACTGCGCACCTGTTGCAAGTTTTCCGTTGCATTTTGGTCTGGCATTGTGCACCTGTTGCAAGAGCCAAAATCGCTTCAAAAGAGCTCCAAACTTCCTAAAAATCAAATTGATGTCTATTCAAAGTAAGTAAAACACTCCTCCTTGCTCAGGAAAGTTGTGTTTGGTGCCTTAGATGTGTTTGGTTTCCTTTAAGAAAAACCCTAGCTAAATAGCTAACACAAACCCTAGCTAACTCGTAAATACTCTCTTGCAAGTTTTTAAAGGTCATTGCTCTTCCTTTTCCACTTCATCCATATTGAGCTTGTAAAATCCCATTCCCTCTCCCAAAATCATCAACATTCACTCCCCAAACCCCACTCCCATTTACCAAACCCTAGTCGTATACCCTATTCCCAAACCCTAACTCCCACTTCCTATTCCTTTTCTACATCCACTTCATTATCAAACCCCTCATTCCACATTCATAATATCATTCACTTCCCTCATTTCCCAAAAGAAACCCTTCCTCCTACCATTCACTTCTTTATACACACCACTTACCTCATATTTCAAAATCTCTTCATACTCATCTGCTTTCACTTCAAATTCATAAGCAGGGAGACAGATTCAGACTATGAGAGGGAAGAGGAAACTCTCAGTGATTCTTCCAAAGAAGCTCATGTATCAAGAAAGCCACATAAAAGGGGAAATATCATCTCGGAGGAGCCCACCACTCCCACAAAATTACTTGCTTACCCTCTTGCTGTGACTTGCTTTAAACACCAATCTTGTTATCAGTTTTGTGAAATTTTAGAGAGGGTGATATTTCATCATGAGCTTTCTAGGTTGTTTTTTATTCATCTCCACAATGGCCAGGTGAACCTTGTTGGTGTTTCTTTCACCTTGACACCTGAAACCATGGCAGCAGGAACATGCATCCCTAATGTAGGTGAATAGTGGAATAAGGGGCAACATATGGGCAGAGAACACTATGAGCTTTACATTAAGGCTAGATATCACAGGCAAATCAAGAAGGTTTTTCCTTTCAAATACTTGCAGAACACTTATGCTCCTCCCATGAAACTCATCATCAAGTATTTCACCTGTGAAAGAAGGTTTTCCTGCCTATATACATATCGTGTCAGATTTTTGATGCATTTCACAAGAGTAAGGATGATGAAACTCCCATATTATATATGCAGGAATATTGAGAAGATGGCTCTCTTTGTGGAAAGGAAACCTTTTTCTCAACAATTCAACAACATTTACCACTTCCCACTGATTAAAATCGTTGTCTTGCATTAGCTAAGCTTACTAAACATATCATGGGATACCTTCATTGCCCATGAAATTTTCGAAGGCCCTCAGGTGATTCCATCAGCGCCTCAAGAGGAAGGAGGGCCATCAGGACAACCAGGTGTTCATGAGATTGAAACTACAAGTGTGCCGATGTTTGTCACCTATGAGAGAGGCACTAGGAGGCTTTTTGCTACCACTAGGTGAGCACTATCTCCACCAGGGGTGGAAGGGGTCTCATTTCTTTCCCCGGAATATAGGTAAATGTTATCTTCACTAGGGGTGAAAGGGGATTTGCCTTCTTCTCCAACTATACAAGTTTGCCAGTAGTGAAAGATCAAAGACAAAGAGAAACAAAACATCCATGAGGAGGGCACTACTGAAGGGCAAGAGAGAGATTTTGTTTTGATTGAGGAGGATGTCACTAATTTGGGCTCTTAAAGCTCAAGACTCAAAGACATGATTATCAAAGAGAAGGACGCTGAAATAAAAGCCTTATCACTTGATCTTGAGAGGGCGAAATAGATCATCAATTTTCTTGAGCAGGAAAACAAGCAACTGGTAGATAAGCAAGCTATTATGGATTTGCAAATGATTAGGGAAAATAGGAAAATGGAAAAGAAGAGAAAAATCAAGATGACCACCCTTGAGCAAGAAATCGAGGATGACTGAGAATCATGGTTTGAGAGGGTGAATATTCACCTGGAAAATATGCTTGAGAAAGCCAACAAAGAGAAGAAGATGTTGTGCCATATGGCCTATCACTACCTAACCTACAACAAAATTTGCGAAACAAGGGAGAAAATGTTAAAGGCTAAGCTAAAAAAAGCTTTGAGGAGAAAAAAAGAGAAAGATAAACTCAAGATCTTGGCTAAATCATCATTGGCTCATCAAATCACTTAACAAGGGTCAATCATGCCAAATTTCAAGAAATTGAAAAAACTTGTCACTTTTGAAATTTTTAATGTAGAAAACATGTTTTTCGGTGGCACTGTGCTTTTGTTGAGGGCATCCATTTGCAACAAGGTTTATATTTTTGGAGTGAGCATGGAAAAGTATGAAATCTAGAAAATTGCTGAGAATTTTGGACAAGTTCTAGGTTTCCAAAAGGGAACAAAACACCCAAAAAGTGCCCTCTCTGCCAGTTTTTTGCCACATAGGAAGCAGTCTTGGGAGAATCAATTTTTGGAGGGACAAATGGACTCAAAATTAAGAAATTCAAGTTGCTCTAGAAGGTAGACTCATCAAGATTTCTAATGAGCTATCCTACACCTGATTTCGAATCCGGGAAGCCTTCAAAAATTAGCCTTGAAAAAGTGTTGCGCATAGGATCAATGGCGCTGCGCATAGGAGGAATTTTGCCAGTTTTGCTTGATTTTCCAGATTTCGCCTAGTTTTCTCTATAGTTGACTTTTTCTTTCTATCTTGGTGAAAATATCATGGTAAATGATGTAATTTGATGTAATTATAGATTTAAAACACTTAATAGGGTAGATACATCAAGTCCAAGGTGGTTTTGAACTGAATGAATTGGTTTCCTTGTTTTTAGAGGCAAATTGTTCCAGTGCCTATATTTCTGTTCTTCATTTAGATATGGTTGAAACCACCCCTTTTCTCATGGACTCGACCCTAATAGCTAGCATCAATGGTTTCCTTTCCTATATCATGTACTTTTTGATTCATTTGTAAAGGTTGGACTTTGGCGGAAGTGTTGGATTAACTGAACATTTTGTATTAGTAGTTGGCAAGGAATAAAACCAGGTTTCACAACTATTTTTGTGGGATTCTTGTGACAATGAGTTCATGTATTATTTCTCTTTGTAATGATTTTTTCTAGTGTTTTATATGTATCCACATCTCTCTCTTTCTTCTAAAATAAATGAATCAAGGTGAAAAGACAAAATACACTAGATTTACAATGCTTTGTCTTGGGATTGCATTTAGTTTTCAATGTTTTAACTGTTTGAAGAGGATTCATAGTTTCTTGTGCCCTCCTCAACTCCTCAACTGTCTTACTCTACCATCTCAAATCCTTTTCTAGTACATAAGCTCTTGTCTACCTTGCCCCACAAGACATGACTGTATCCTTGAGTTGATTTCCTGGATACAATTTGCCTTCTCCAGTTGATTCAGCAACCAACCATCAAAATCAAACAAAATCCTCTAACCTAATATGCCTAGCCTGCAATCAACATTCATTTCAGTCATCTCAAGCCCTAGTTTCCATATTCTAAATGATATTCACAAGGAGAAATCCCTCTCCCGTCCTGGTAGGGCTAGCTACAAGGTTAAGCATGGTTTCATGTTACCCTAGACCTACCTTCTTTCAGTCTGAGGTAGATTTAGGAACTAACATAGTGGCAGGTACACTAGGGAAGAACTGAAAAATTTTACCCCAGTACTCTTAAAACAATTATAGACTTTTGGATGATAGGTTTAGAATTCTTTAAGTTGAAAAGATTGTAATGTTCATTTGAATTTTGGGAAAATTCAACACACTGGCTTCCAGAAGATACATAAGGGCCAATCCTAATCCTGATCGGCCTCCCGTGTTTGAAAATCCTAATCTCATTCCAAGAATACTCAGGCAAGAAATTTCATTGAGTCCAAGACCGATTTTCAGATCTCATTCATGCCCAGTCATATTTCAATATCTTGAAGATCTCCCTTTTGATGAACAATTTGATTTATCTTTGTTTGAAACTAAATCTGAAAGTGTGATTGGTGATATTATTTTAAATCCGCAGTTTTTCCAATACCTCGAAATTGAAAGAGCAAATAGATCAATTGATGCTTATATTTTGAATTCACTTCAAACATCTATTGTGGCTACCAATATTACCGAGCTCCTCAAATTAGCATCTGCTACTCTTGGTTCATGTACTATTTTATCTAGTTTTGACGTTCATTCTCAACCTCAGTTTATCCCCACCCTTCCCATGAAACCTACCATATTTGATCAGAGATCTGCCATCTCTTCCCCTCCTTCAACACCTCAAACATCTATCATCTCTTCTCTTCCTTCGACACCTCATACACCCATCACACCAATTGTTGTTGTTGTTATAAATCCTCCTACTTCTCCAAGACCAGTTTCCAATCCACCTCGAGCAATGGCTATGAGATATGCACCTCTCGTTTTGCCACAAAACATGGATCCTATGCCTGTTGATTACCAAAGTAAAATACCATTGTTTGATGCTACCCAAGGTATCACAGCACAACAGCATGTTGACAGGATGAACGACTTCTTTGATCTTCATGAGATACATGAAGAGAATGTGACCATGCAATTATTTGTGCAAAGTTTTGGAGGCGAGGTGTGAAAGTGGTTCAGAGCACTTCCCGTGGGGACTATTAATACATTGTCAGTTCTTCACAGACAATTTCTGGATTGTTGGGAGGTAAAGAAAAATCCACTCCAAATTCTTTCTGAGTATGAAAATATAAAGAGGAATGCTGGTGAAAGTGTTTAGGATTACTGTGTAAGATTGAATACTATCTATAATGTTATTCTAGCTGATATCAAGCTACCGATGGGGCTGGCTTTGATAAAATTACCTAATGGTTTTGACCCTGACACAGCATACCAATTGAGAGAATGAGATCTTGCTACATTAGAGGATATGCAGAAAATTGTAGTGAGTGTGGAAGCAAATCTGCTAGCTAAGAGAGCTAGGACAAAGACCGAGAAGAAAGTGACCATAAAGGAAGAAGCTTCTTCCTCAGATCATTTGCTTCGTAAAATTGAGAAAATGTTTGATAGATTCACAATTGCAGATAAGCCTGAGGCATCAATCAGAAATCCAAATTTCCATGGTCAGCAACAACCACAGTTCAGGATTAAACAGGGGAAGCAAAGAGCACAAGACCAATTAGCATACCAGCAAGTTAAAACACCTCTATAGTAGAACTATGTGCATGGCCTGGAGTCAGAAGATGATGAAAATCCAATAGGAGAGGAAAATCACCTTTTTACTGCAGATGGTTTGCCTATCTATATCATGGAGGATGAGGAATATTCAGAAAGCCCGACTGTACAGAAAGATGAGGATTTTATATTAGCCAATGAAATAGTCCTAGAAGAAGAATTAGATGAATATCAAAGGGGATATATGAACGCACTGACAACACAGCAAAGACAGTATTCACTTAGGAGCAGAGATGTACCCATAAATCTGATTCAAAAGTGAAAGGAAGCAACACAATCTAAGAATGATTCTCCAAATGTTCAAAAACAAGGAAAGGAGCCAGCAGATCCAACTTCCAACAAAGTACAATCTACAAATGAGAAGTCAAATCAGCCAAGTAAAGCAAAGGAAAAGTCTGAAAAGAAGGATTCTCCGATCAAAGAGGTAGATAAAACTACAACCTTTACCATAGAGAATGAGATTGCTAAGTTAAACGTGTCAATACCTTTGATTGAATGAATGAAGAACAACAGTTATAAGAGTCAAGTGTCAAAGATTTTGAATGTGGATCCCCGGTCTGATATGGTTAATGTGGAAGATGACCAACCTGAGCTTATGTTTGGCCTAGCATTAGAAGGCCAATATGAGTATATTGAAGTAGCCCCATTTTACATCAGCCTTAGATTGCATGATTATGTCTTGCAGAACGCCATGTTTGATTCAGGAGCATCTCACAATCTGATGCCAAAGGAAATTATGGAAAAATTGGGTCTGGACATCACTCGTAAATATCATGATCTTTATTCAATTGATTCTGGTAGGGTCAGATGTATTGGTCTCATTAAGGATTTGGTTGTGACTTTAGATCAAATTCCAGCAAAGAATGTTCTCATGGATGTAGTTGTGGCTACATTCCCCCTACATTTGGCATGCTTTTATCTAGGTTGTGGGGTGCAAAATTGAAAGGGACATTGCAATTAGATTTCTCCTATGCCACTATTCCTATGTTTGGTCAGCTGAGAAAATTATATAGAGAGAAGAAGATGAAGTATATGATCACAAGCAAGGAGAAACCTTTTAATCATCCAACTAACTATGTACATACAGATTTAGAATCTTTTGTTCTTTATTCAGATGGTAGTTTTAATGATGTAAATAGTCAACTAGTTGACGTGGAAGATGTTCTAGAGATAATAGAAAATTTAAGGGCAGTAATTGATCAAGAGAGACAAAAGCTTGACAGTACCGCTAAGAAGTCTACGTCCCACCAACAACAAAAAATTGATGGATAGAAGCCAAACGTAGAAGAGAAGGCAAAATTCTAGCACTTGGAGGAAGAAGCCGATTTATGGAGTATGGATTTCGATGGAGCAGTGGGTAAGGATGGTGCAAGAATTGGGATTTGGGTATGCAGCACTATTTTCCTACCAAATAAAGTCCCAAGCAATGAAATAATTTTTTCATATAAATTGGCTTTTGATTGTTCCAACAACGAAGTTGAGTATGAGGCACTGATTGCAGGGTTGAAGATACTCAAGAAGTTGAATTAAAAGAGAATTTCAGTTTATGGAGACTCAGAATTAGTAATCAAACAAGTCAAGAGTGAATACCAAGCGAAACATCTACAAATGAGGGCTTACCGTAATGCAGTTTTAGATATTTTGAGGTTGTTTCCAGATTATACCTTGACATGTGTCCCTCGTACACAAAATGTTATTGCAGATTCTCTCGCTACAGCTGAAAGTAACTTAAAGATCCCAATGAATTCAAACAATAAGTTTGAAATTCATGTGAAGCATCACCCAGCTATCCTTGATAATCTAAGATATTGGCAGGTGTTTCAAGATGACAAAGAAATTGGTGATTTTCTGCAAAATGAAGGCTAGTATAAAGATACTTCTATAGATGTTGAGCAAGATGATGGTGAACCAGAAATAGAGGTAAATCAGATGGAAGTCTTACAGTTGAAAGATAATGTCATCCCTAAAGACCTTATACCTTTAGAGGAATTATTTGATCAAGATGATGTAGCCTGAAAGCCAAGCTTAGTGCCAATCGAGAAGGGTGTTGAAGATGTAAATATTGGAATAACAGAAAATCCAAAGATGGTGAAGTTATCAAAGGAATTACCTCCTTAGGTAAAAGCTAAATACATTAGTTTATTGTCTTCATTTTCTGATGTATTTGCCTAGGACTTTACAGATTTAAAGGAGTACGACCAAAGTATAATTCAACATATAGTTCCTATTAAGCCAAATCAGAAGCCATTTCACCAAAAGATGAGAAGGATAAATCCGAAGTTGCTACCATTAATAGAAAAAAGAGCTAAATCGATTGTACAAGGCTGGTATAATCGTTCCAATCAGATTTTTAGATTCGGTCTCCAATTTGGATCATGTCAGGAAGAAGACAGGTGAGGTCAAATTGTGCATAGATTTCAAAAATTTGAATAAAGTGTCATTAAAAGATAACTATCCTTTGCCAAAAATGGACCACATTCTCCAGAGAGTAGTTGGAGCATCTCATATGTTGCTGCTCGATGGATATTCTGGTTACAATCAAATTTTGGTGCATGACGATGACAGGGACAAGACAGCATTCACCACTCCTTGGAGGACATTCCACTATGCCAAGATGTCATTTGGTTTAGAGAATGCTGGAGCAACATTTCAGCGTGCCATGGACATTGCCTTCGCAAATGAAAAAGATGTTTTTGTAGTAGTGTATGTTGATGATTTGACTGTCTTTTCAAATTCAAATGAAGAGCATATTTACCATCTGAAAATTGTTTTTCAGTGTTACAGAAAATATGGAATATCACTCAATCCCAGAAAAAGCTTGTTTTCCATGGCTGAGGGGAAGCTTCTCAGTCACATAATATCAAAGAAAGGAATCCGCATTGATCTTGCTAGGGTGGAAGCTATATAGAAGATAAATTTTCCTCATAATAATAAAGATATCTAAGCATTTAACGATAAGATGAACTTCTTACATCGTTTGGTGCCTAATCTAGCTGAACACTTGATGGAAATTAAAAATATGTTGAAGAAGGATAGTGTGGTAAAGTGGACTGAGGAAGCTATGAAGTCTTTTAACCTGGTAAAGTTGGCTCTTTCTTCAGCTCTGATTTTAATCAGTAAGGATTATTCACAAGATTTCATATTATTTTCATTCGCTTCTAAACATACTATGGCAGCAGTTCTAATGCAGAAAACAGATGAGCTAGAAAAACCAATTTCCTTTTTCAGTAGGACAATAAGAGATGCAGCCTTGAAATATATCATTGAGAAGCAATCTCTAGCTTTAGTGAAAGATTTGAAATATTTCTGCGTATATATTCTGCACTCTCATATCCTTGCTTATGTCCCTAATGCAGTAGTCAAAGATGTTTTGGTACAAACAGATTTTGAAGGAAGGCGAGGAAAATGGATCGCAGCATGGCTAGAATATGACTTGGAGATAAAGCCAACAAAGCTAATCAAGTGGCAGGGTCTAGCAAAGTTAATGGCTGAGTCCAATCTACATGCATTGGACATCAATCTGATTGTAGCCATGTTTGAAGAAGATGAAGATAGTTCGTTGATTCAGGTATCTGAAATTTTTCTCCATTCTCCTTGATATTAAAATATTGTATATGTGCTTCAACACCTTTCACCACCACTGGGGATGGCTAACAATAAAGGTAGAACTCTAAAACTTAAGGCTGCTAGATTTTGTATTTTGAACAATGCACTTTATTGGAAGGATCCCAAAGGCATTTTGCTGAATTTCTTAACCGAAAAGGAAGCCCAACAGGTCGTGAGTGATTTTCATAAGGGAGACTGTGGAGGTCACTTATTTTGGAAGATCATGGCTAACAAAATTTTGAGAGCAGGGTACTGTTGGCCTACCTTCTTTGTTGATGTTTATAAAACTATCACAAGTTGTCATGAATGCTAGATTTTTCAGGGAAGAAGAATGTTGCAGCCCCTACCTCTCAAACCAGTTGAAGTTAGTGCACCGTTTCAACAATGGGGCCTAGATTTTATTGGAGAGATTCATCCCACATCTTTAGCTCAATATAAGTGGATCCTAATAGCAACATATTATTTCACAAAGTGGATTGAGGCGATCCCCACTCGGCAGGCCATAGACTCGGTAATAATTCAATTTCTTGAAACAAATATTTTGTCACGTTTTGGCTATCCTAACAAACTTATTACAGATAATGCAGTTGATTTCAAGTCCAAAAAGATGATTGAATTTTGCAGCAAATACAAAAATACCTTAGGACATTTACTACATATTATCGACAAGGTAACAAATTGGCTGAATCTTCAAACAAATCATTGGTCAACATCATTAAAAAGCTGCTAGAAATCAATAAGAAGATATGGCATAAAAAATTGGTTAATGCACTATGGGTAGATAGATTAAGCCAAAACAAGTCAATGGGAATGTCTCCCTTCGAGATTGTATATGGTATTGACACGGTATTTCTGACATCTCTCGCAGTCCTAGTTGTTAAACTTCTGCAGGAAGCTAGCAATGAGGATAATCATTTTCAGTGGAGAATAAGCCAAATGATCCATTTACAGCAGACGAAAGAGGAAGTTTTTTAGAATACCTTCAGGCTGCAAGAGAGAATTAAAAATATTTATGATCGGAAGGCAAGGGCGAACCAATTTTAGATCCAAGACATAGTGTTATGATGGGATGCTAGAAATGAGGATAAAGGCAAGCACGACAAGTTCGAGAACCTGTGGAAGGGACCATACAAAATTGCTGCATATAGAGGTCAAAATGCTTTTCTACTCAAAGAAATGAACAGGGAAGATTGTCCAACAGGACCAGTAAATGGTCGGCTTCTGAAACGGTACTATCTCTAAGAAGTTTTCTGCAATCACGTTTTTTCATTGTACATACCATTTTATTTCTTTCATTACAAAGTTTGCATTGTCACCATTCATTTAGCTTGGGGCCTGAAGTGAAGGCTATAAAGCTAAATGTCTAGTTTCAGTTTTTAATTATTTAGTGTCAGTTGTTTAAGTTAGTCTCAGTTGAGTTAGTTTAGTTATGAGTCTTGAGTCAAGGTTTTGTTTTGGTGTTCTAAAGTTATTGACTCCATATTGCCCAATGGATGAAGGCACTTATCTGCTTTTCTAGAGATCTGTGGTTCTTGGTAACTCCTAGGAGCTACCATCCCCATTGGAGCCAATGTTAGTGTCAGTGTCTTCACACTTCCATTAGTGATAAAATTTCTCTTTTGCACGCATATTAGGTGTCTCATCCGACCAGCTGCATTCCATTAGGTCATGGATCAACTGATGGTAGTGGTCTCATGTAAATTTCCCTCATGACATTCACCAGCTGACCTGTCCACACATTTGTTTTAGTCATTTACTGTCATTCTGTTTCATTTCATTTATAAAAATCAGTTCTAGGGTTTAGTCTCACTAGGTCTTACGGTTTGTCATCATGGTCATCCAAATTTGAATAAAAAGGTCAGCAGGCACATGAGGAGGATAAATAAGTTCATAAGATCATAAATTTACTTCTATCATGTTCAATAATTATTTTTTACCTCGAAACTCTGTTTTGAGGTGAAAACATAGTTTTTTCTATTATTGTAAAAATTCCATGTAATTTAAATGTTTCTATATGTAATAAGTATTCAATAGCTGCTCTTGGTGACCTGGTGACAAAGTCAAATCCTGCCATTACAAAAGTTCAATGTAAAAGTCCACTTGCAAAAAGGAAAAAGTCAGAATGTAAGTGAATGAGAGCATTTTTGAAAAAGCTAGCAAAATATTAGAAATGTGGGTCTTGGTTAATGAAAAATTAAATGAGAAGGATATAGAAGCCAATCCATTTGTTTAAGTCTTCATTATTGGAATTGAATGAGAAAAAGGGAGAAAAAATGTGTTTTTGAGGAAAGAAGGCAAATAGGGGAAAGCGTCCTGACATTTTGCCATAGATGTGCACCTGGGCCTTGGCGTTGTGCACCTGTTGCAGGTTTTCCATTGCATTTTGGTCTAGCGTTGAGCACCTAACTGGCGCTGCGCACCTATTCTGAGAGCCAGAATCCCTTCAAAATATCTCCAAACTTCCTAAAAATCAAATTTATGCCTATTCCAAGTAAGTGAAACACTCCTCCTTGCTCATTGTTATAGACATTTTTGGGCACTACAACCCCAATCATACATTTCCATAAACCAAGGGCTTCTAAGTCCCTAAAAGTGTTTCTACACACCCTAAAGGAACAAGGTCAACTGATTACATCATCTCCCAGAAGTTCTCCATAGAAAACTGCTTGGAAATGGTCAAAACTAGACCATACAGGCTGCTCAGTGCTAAGGGTGCGATGCATCTCATCTGTTCAATGTAAAAAGTGTGATGCATACTGGAAAGCCCTTCTATAGGGTGCGATGAGCAAGAGTAGATAAATGGCAGAGATGGGTTGCAAGGTGGATGATCATGGAATCTTCCAAAAACTTCTCCTATGACACTTGCCTCTCTGAATTCGCCCAGGGATGAGTAAGAGATCATCAATCTCCAAGTGGAATCAAGAACTATTAG
>APFE030482832.1:192668-211292 GCA_000404065.3 Pinus taeda
ATCGATTTGCAAACTTTATAATTTCCCTGGTGGTGGCTCTAGTAACCTCATTAGATCAACCCCTATGATTTATATTTACTGAACATCGCATGCTCGGCCTAAATCTGTGAACTGAGCTGCAAACTGTGATCAAGAACCAAGTTAAAGTCTCGTCCTGGTACTATCGCACCCTCTCTTCAAGGAAATCTAGATGCATCACACCTCTCGTGTGCAGTAGGTGGGATGCATCCTTGTTTCCCTGTGTAATAGGTGCGATGATCAGATAAGGCTAATTTTGCCTTCAGACTTTGGTTTTTCTTCACTGTCTTCATCTCTATTCAGGAGTTTTGTTGTCTGTGATCAATATACCACTGTGGAAACCCCCTTCCTTTCCATCATTCTGCCTCCATTGTGCAAAGAACTATAAATTTTTTTGTGTATTGTGCGCCATTTTCAGTTCTCTTTTACAAAGAAGTAGCATAATTGAACTGTCGTTTCTTGATTTGGAAGTGTCGCAAGTGTCGTTTTCAGTCATAGAAAAGAATCCTATTGTTCTTGATGGTCAATTATAGTGTTGCTCTTGTATTTTATTTGAATTATTAGTTTTTCAAGTGTCGAAAACAATTTTCAATTCGAAATCGCAAAGTGTCATCATTATCTTCCTTTCGTTTTGAAGAGAAATTTGTTAGTATTGTCGCTTTGAAAAGATAATTCAGATTTGTACTCAACATTATTTTTTTCATTCACACATTAAGAAAGCGGAAAAGAAATACATGCATGTGCATTTGCATTTAGATTGCTTGTTGGTTTGATTTAGGACAGTGCATGTAGTGTGTGCTCTGTGCTCTATGTTGAAAGAATATCGTCTCTCTTTCCTTAGTAGCTAGGATTTTCATTGTAAAAGAAGATTAAACGATTGTTAATCATCTTAGATTGCATTTTATGAATTATATATCTACATCACGTGGTGAACCTGAAAGGAAAATTTCTTAAGCAATATCAACTGTAAAAGTAAATTCAATGAACATAAAAAAGCTTTGGAACCTAACGCACAACATTTAGAAGTCTAAGCTAGAGACGTATTCTGGCGTCGTAAAGCCTGGTAACTATCGCTTTCATTGCTAGTTGGGTGATTCCTCCTCTTTGAGACGACAAGTGCCAGTACAGACTTGTGCTCCCATGTACCATCGAGTATATATTGGGAGACCACAATAGGCTATATCCTTTATCCTTAGGAAGCTGTGTCTGCCACCTTATCAATCGCAATGCACTGAACATAGCATTCGGGAAGATTGACTGCCGTGCCGTAAAAAGTATTATGTAGTTTTGCGATTTGTTTGGTAATCCTTCTGTCTAGATTTCCTGAGTAGTCTCGTTCATTCCTTTTCAAACTCCTTAAAAGAAAAGGTCCATCTGAGCACTTGTCACTTCAGGCTCATTAAAAATCAAAGGTGACTAGAGTCATCTTTTGTTTTTTCTCAACTCTTAAAAATTGAAAAAAGAAGTTGTGTCAAAGCATCTAAAATTTATTTTAATCGGAATAATATCACTATTACCGCGTTGGTCTCAGGTTGAGGAAAATGGAGTCTACCAACCAAGGATTTCCCCTTGGAGGAAATCCTAGTCCTTTCTCCTCTTGAGGAGATGTTGGTGCACCTCATATGGCCACATTGTCACTTCCAGGATTGACAATTGGCTTGCCAATATGGCTCTCCTCTACCTCTGTCGTTTAGAACACTATGATTCCTGAACAATCAAGTTAGCAATTAGATGATACTAAAGTTACCCCCCAACCTTCTACTTCATCTGTTTCTCCCTCTCCTCCTTCCTCTTCGCTTGATGAAGCTAGTAAAGCTAAAAATCAAGTAACTAAGAAGGAGAAGAAGGGGAAGGAGAAGAAGGAAAAGAAGAAGAAGGAGCAAAAGGCGAAAAGGGGCAACCACACATCATCTAGCAAAAATCCACACACTGCACCATCGAAGCCTAAATCTCCATGTGTCATTTGCAAAGGAGACTGCTATCATTGAGATTGTCCTTGCATCCCTCAGATCTTAAGGGACTAGTCTCCTCGTTTGCACAATCCGGTGTCATCAACCTCTGATCATGTTGAAAATACATCGTCAACTAGTGAAAGCGAAGTATCTGGATAGAAAAGGAAATGTTAATTTCCTTGTAAGTTGTGTGAAGGTGATCACATCATCCACCATTGTCCCTTCCTAGACGAGGCTAAAAGAGTCTTGGATAACCATCCCGCTTCACCGCTACGGCTTCCTCCTCGATACAAGAAACTCTTGCTGCGTCCATCACTAGTTTAAAATCCTACTGACACACCATTATGGTTGGTCAAAGCATCTATGATTGAAGATGAACCCTCCAAATCCACACCAGACAAAATTCAAAAGGTTGAGGCGGCAGTTGACCCGGTCTTGCCTTCAAAAGGTTCATCTTCAGATGATACAATCACTGAAGAGAATGAGAACGAAACTATTCAAATTATTTTCATAAACATGGACTTTGATGAACATGGGGGAAATCTACCCATTCCTTTACCGTAAGAAGGAAGTTCGTAAGAGTCGTATCCGGCCGTCTATTCAGTCCCACCTCCAAGCAAACTTTCCTTCGATTGGAATCTACTAGGCAAACCCCGTTTACCAGCTAGTGTACCATTCTGAATCATTAGAAAAGCTTACAGAATGGTCATGGTCAATACCATCATAGATGAAGGGGCTTCTGTGAGTATCCTTTCCTCGATTTCTTGGGAAGTGCTTGGTTCGCCATCGCTTCTGCCTGACATGAGAAATCTGACAGGCTTCGACAAAGGAACCAGTCGATCGTTAGAGATCCTTCCAAATGTGCCTATTACTTTGAGAAGGAAAACCATTTATATGAATGTAATGGTATTCCAAGGACCTCTAGACTATAATCTACTCCTTGGACAAGACTATATTTATAGCATGGGAGCCATTGTCTCCTCACTCTTTAGAGTAATGTATTTTCCGCATGAAGGCCCAGTGGTCCAGCTCGTAGACCAGCTTTCATTCCCTGTCTCACACATAGCTAATAGTCAAATGCCATCCCTAAATGGTCTTTTCATGCAAGGAATCTTTCATCAATATCCGGTCCATCCACCTGAAGAACGCAAGTAATTTGGGGGACATGGCTGAAACCTAGGGGGCACGCAACCTCGCCTACTCCGGCAGGAAAACTCTAGGTATAGGGTAGGTTTCCACGAAGGATATATGACCAGTTCGACACCATTCCATATAGGAAGATGGGATTAGATTGGTTTAAGATACCTCCGTTAGAAGATAGGCCTTTCCCGACACAACAAATGTTTTGTCTGCAAATTGAAGGGTAATCTGGAAAAGGTATGCCTTTCCCGATAGAATAAATGTTTTGTCTGCAAATTGAAGGGTAACCTTGAAACTCTACTTCGCTATACTTGGGGGCATATAAACCTTTTTGCGTGCAAGTGAAGAGCGACCATTTATTTTCATAGTTTGTATATTCTCAACCCTTTAAACTCGTAGGATTGGTCATTCCTAGCTTGCATAAAGAAAGTACACAGAGCAAAGATTTGAAAGGTGCAAGCTCCACAAAAATGGAATCTATCGATGAGATGTCCTTATTATACGACTGGCACGAGCAATTTTTATGTGAAGTTAAAGCTCGTTAAAAATTAAACCTAAGCAATGAGCAAATTTTTCCGCCAGAGTTTAAGCTCATTAAAAAATGAACCAATCTCTGGTAAGTAACCATTGTGAATGCATTGTCATCAACTTTTGAGCCTTGGTCGTGTTCTCATCATCACCTCCACTCTGTTTTAGCCGATCATACACCTCCATTTGATTGTTTACCCTTATTAAGGAACATCTGCGATGGGTGATTCTGTTAGCCATCCTTGTGACACTGCCATGATTGGAAAATTCCAAAACCTACCTGGAATTAGCTGCTAGCCGAAATTATCACTCGTTCCTCAAAACATGACTCTCCTTTAAGCTCTTTTCATATGACTCATAAAATATGAAAATATTATCGAGAAATTGGCTTCTCCAGCTCGTTAAAACTATCAAAAGTGTTATCCATCCTCTAGATTTTAATATTTTTGGACTTGAGGGATTATTACACAAAAAGATCAAGCGCTTGTCTTGTTCAGCTCATTAAAATTATTGAAAATTCATCCCTTTCATATTATTTTATACTTTTTCAGACTTCAGCGATTATATGATGAAAAAGGATTATTAGAGTTTCCTTTCCGTCCCTTTTCAGACTCTCTAAAATTGAAAAAGGACCGAGTTATCATTGTCGTTAAACTCGTTAAAATCAATAGCGACAAACTTGTCCATATAGATGAGAACGAGTTTCACTGTCACTAGGCTCATTAAAACATAGTGACAGGTTCACCCGAAGGGCAAATTATAGAACAAGCATATGTTATCCTCCGCAATCTTGATAAAAATAAAGAGGTACTAGTCAGCAATGACTGGGGTCAATTGGGAAGAAAACTTGAAGAAACTTTATTGGTAGCAAGTTGCTCTTGAATATGACACTTTCACTCCACGCCCGAGTTGGGTTGGGTTATTCCATTCATTGGTCATATCACCATTGGTCCATCATACCATCCATCTTTGGGGTTAACGCTACCAGTCCATTTCAGTGTCACCGATATGTTAAAGAGAAGTCACTCAGAGAATTCACATGTGTCTCATTTGCTACAATACATTCATGCTCCATTATTTCATGACCGCCACCCTGAACCTTGTATCATCAGATCGTTTTCACCTCCACAAAACCATTTGCTCCATTCCGTGTCGTAGATGTGGGGTTCATTAAGGCCTCCTACGAGGGGTCACTTCTCGTCAACATCAACTCATTATCCGAGAGGTCGGCCTAGGAATAACCCTTTCAGTACTTTGAAACTTGCATGCCTCAATGGCAAGTTTCTCACTTCCAGCGATAGGTTTACATCAATGGCCTTCGACCGAAAGAGTTTATGTGGTGTTCGACGCCAAGTCCCATTTTCACACTATGTGAATCGTATTGCTGTACCTTGAGGGTCATCATCATTATCGGTGATTCCTCTCACACCTGTTAATATCTTACATCATTGGCTGGTAATCAGGCGATGTCTTTCCATGTTCGACTCCATAACATCTTACACATGGATCAACTTGTACTTTCGGTGAAGATTGAATGAGTTTGAAGACCCCGGATCTAGTTTCATCCATCCGGGCTGCGATATATCCAGGAATATAAAGACATCAAATGTACATCATTGCCAAACAGATGATCATTCGAATCAAAAGATGATGACTCTGTCTGAATCATCAGTCTACTACACATATGGTTGTCTGTCTTATGTACATGAAGATGAATTTATAAAGCTGAGCATGGGAATGCCCACCTCAACTAGATCGTGAAAATATTATGAAGATAATTTATTGTATTGTATCTTATTACAGGTTTCCTTCCAGCTTGAAGAAACTTCAGATCCTCATGATAAAGCATTTCACCCGACATCAAAAGATTAAAGACCTCATGCTTTAGGGGGAAACTGTTATAGAAATTTTTGGGCACTGCATCCCCAATCATACATGTCCATAAACCAAGGGCTTCTACGTCCCTAGAAGTGTTGCTTCACACACTAAAGGAACAAGATCAACTGATTACATCATCTCCCAGATGTTCTCCATATAAAGCTACTCAGAACTGGTCAAAACTGGACCATATAGGTTGCTCAATGCTAAGGGTGCGATGCATCTCACCTGCTCAGTGTAAAAAGTGCGATGCATACTAGAAAGCCCTTATGTAGGGTGCGATGAGTGAGAGTAGACAAATGGAAGAGACAGTTTGCAAGGTGGATCATCATGGAATCTTCCAGAAACTTCTCCTGTGACACTTGCCTCTTTGAATTCGCCCAGGGATGAGTAAGAGATCATCAATCTCCAAGTGGAATCAAGAAATATCAGAGAGAGGACACTAATCAAAATCCCAGAAGCTGACTCACGCCCTTGCAAATATCCATATATGGATCCCTCATCACAGAGATCCAGGGGCTGGAATCTTGTATCTAGTAAGGAATTGTTGTTGGTTTCTTGGAGCAATATCATAGTGTTGGGTGATCTAAGCATTTCATGAGGTGAAGAAGGGCTTTCATGCTGAGAGGATGATGCTTGGTCAGAACAATGGGTTGTAATCCTCTTTACTATTCTTGGTATTAATAAATCTATTCAAGTTTTCCTCCACATTCTTGTATGTTTGATGATATATGAATTTATGTGGTCAATATATATCTGGTCCTATATTGTTTATGATTTTCAATCTCTATTCTTCGATAGTATTATGCTGCTTTGATTCCATACGTGCTCTTTGAAGCTGGGTAAGTGAAGAAGGAGTGGCAAAGATCTGTCAAAAGGGAGAGGAACCAAGCGCAAGACTGAGGTTGGTGTCCTTTGTTCCCCTCCTATCTACTTCTCATCAAGGAAAGTGAAAGTAGTTTTGGTTTGTTTGTTTCTAAGATAGCTACCTGTCTTAGTGGGACTAGCAGCTCTGAGTGGACACTAGATTTCACGATAACACTCAGGAAATTTATGTTTGGTGCCTTTGTGTTTATTCTCGTTTAAGAAAAACCATAGCTAAATAGCTAACACAAACCCTAGCTAATTCCTAAATCCTCTCTTGCAAGTTTTTAGAGGTCATTTCTCTTCTTTTTCACTTCATCCATATTGAGCTTCTCAAATCCCATTCACTCTCCCAAAATCATCAACATTCACTCCCCAAACCCCACTCCCATTTACCAAACCCTAGCCCTATGCCCTCTTCCCAAACCCTAACTCCCACTTCCTATTCCTTCGCTACATCCACTTCATTATCAAGCCCCTCATTCCACATTCATAATATCATTCACTTCCCTCATTTCCCAAAAGAAACCCTTCCTCCTAGCATTCACTTCCTTATACACACCACTTACCTCATATTTCAAAATCTCTTCATACTCATCTGCTTTCACTTCAAATTCATAAGCATGGAAATAGATTCAGACTATGAGAGGGAAGAGGAAACTCTTAGCGATTCTTCCAGAGAAGCTCATGTACCAAGAAACCCACATAAAGGGGGAAAGATCATCCAGGAGGAGCACACCACTCATACAGAATTACTTACTTGCCCTCTTGCTGTAACTTGCTTTAAATACCAGTCTTGTTATCAGTTTTGTGAAATGGTAGAGAGGGTGAAACTTCATCGTGAGCTTGCTAGGTTGTTTGTTATTCATCTCCACAATGGCCAGGTGAACCTTGCTGGTGTTTCTTTCACCTTGAAACCTGACACCATTGCAGCAACAACAAGCATCATTAATGTAGGTGAACAGTGGAATAAGGGGTGGCATGTGGGCAAAGAACATTATGACCCTTACATTAAGGCTGGATATCATAGGCAAATCAGTAGGGTTTTTCCTCTCAAATACTTGCAGAACACTTATGCTCCTCTCATGAAACTCATCATCAATTATTTCACTTGTGAAGGAAGGTTTTTCCACCTATATACATATTATGTCAGATTGTTGATGCATTTCACAAGAATAAGAATGATGAACCTCCCATACTTTATATGTAGGAATATTTAGAAGATGGCTCTCTTTATGCAAAGGAAACCTTTTCCTCAACAATTCAACAACATTTACCACTTCTCATTGATTAAAATTGTTGTCTTGCATCAGCTAAGGTTGCTGAACATATCATGGGATACCTTCATTTCCCATGAAATTTTCAAAGGACTTCAGGTGATTCCATCAGTGCCTCAAGAGGAAGGAGGGCCACAAGGATAGCCAGGTGTTCATGAGACTAAAACTATAGGTGTGTCAATGTTTGCCACCTATGAGAGATGCACCAGGAGGCTTTTTTTTACTGCCAGATGAGTACTATCTCCACCTGGGGTGGAAGGGGTCTCATTTTCTTCACCAGACCACAGGAAAATATTATCTTCACCAGGGGTGGAAGGTGTTTTGCCTTCTTCTCTAGCTATATAGGTTGGCCAATAGTCAAAGAGGAAAGACAAAGAGTAGCAAAAGCTGCATGAAGAGGGCACTACTGAAGGGCAAGATAGAGATTTTGTTTTGATTGAGGAGGATGTCATTGATTTGGGCTCTCAAAGGTCAAGAATCAAAGACATTATTATCAAAGAGAAGGAGGCTGAAATACAAGACTTATCGCTTGAACTTGAGAGGGCCAAATGGATCATTAGTTTTCTTGAGCAGGAAAACAGGAAAATAATAGATAAGAAAGCTATTATGGAGTTGCAAATGATTAGGGAAAATAGGAAAATGGTAAAGATGAGAAAAATCAAGATGATCTTCCTTGAGCAAGAAATTGAGGATGACTAAGAATCATGGTTGGAGAGGGAAAACATTCACCTGGAAGAGATGCTTGAGAAAGCCAACAAAGAGAAGAAAATGTTGGACCATATGGCCTATCACTACCTAACCTGGAACAAAATTTGCAAAATAAGGGTGAAGAGGTTAAAGGCTAAGCTAAAAAGAGCTTTGAGAGAAAAAAAGAGCAAGATAAACTCAAGATCTTGGCTGAAGCATCATTGGCTCATCAAAGCACTTAACAAGGGTCAATCATGCCAAATTTCAAGAAATTTGGAAATTTTTTTTGTCAATTTTGAAATTTTTAATGTGGAAAATAGGTATTTTTAGCAGGTGGCACTGCGCTATTGTTGGGGGCATCCATTTGAAAAAAAGTTTATATTTTTGGAATCAACATGGAAAAATATGAAATCTCGGAATTGACTAAGAATTTTGACAAGCTCTAGGTCTCGAAAAGGGCAAAAAACACCCAAAAAGTTCCCTCTCTGCCACCTTTTTGCCACATAGGAAGCAGCCTTGGGAGAATCAATTTTTGGAGGGGCAAATGGACATCAAATTCAGAAATTCAAGTTTTTCCAAAAAGTAGACTCATTAGAATTTCCAATGAGCTATCGTGCACCTTATTTGGACTCCAGGAAGCCTTCCAAAATTGTCCTTGAAGAAGCATTGCACATAGGATTAGTGGCACTACGCATAGGAGGAATTTTGGCAGTTTTGCATGATTTTCCAGATTTCGCCTAGTTTTCTCTGCAAATGACTTTTTCTTGCTCTCTTGGTGAAATTATCATGGTAAATGATGTAATTGGATGTAATTATGGGATGTAAAACACTTAATAGGGTAGATACATCAAGTCAAAGGTGGTTTTGAACTGAATCAATTGGTTTCCTTGGTTTTAGAGGCAAGTTGTTCCACTACCTATATTATAGTTCTTAGTTTAGATATGGTTGAAACCACCCCTTTTCTCATGGATTCGACCCTGATAGCTAGCTTGCATGGTTTCCTTTCCTATATCATGTAAATTTTTATTCATTTGTAAAGGTTGGACTTTGGCAGAAGTATTCGACTCACTGAACATTTTGTATCAGCAGTTGGCAAGGAATAAAACCAGGTTTCATAGCTATTTTTGTGGGATTCTTGTGACAATGAGTTTATGTATTGTTTTTCTTTGTAATGGGTTTTTCTAATGTTTTATATGTATCCACATCTCTCTCTTTCTTCTAAACTAAATGAATCAAGGTGAAAAGACAAAATACATTAGATTTACAGTGCTTTGTCTTAGGATTGCATTTAGTTTTCAATGTTTTCACTCTTTGAAGAGGATTCATAGTTTCTTGTGCCCTCCTCAACTCCTCAGATGTCTCACTCTACCATCTCAAATCCTTTTCTAGTACATAAGCTCTTTTCTACCCTGCCCCACAGGACAGGACTGTAACCCTAAGTTGATTTCCCGGATCCAATTTGCCTTCTCTAGTTGATCTAGCAACCAACCATCAAAATCAAACAAAATCCTCTGACCTAATATACCTAGCCTAAAATTAACATTCATTTCAATTATCTCAAGCCCTAGTTGCAATATTCTAAATGAGATTGGCAAGGAGAGAGCCCTCTCCTGACCTGGTAAGGCTAGCCACCAAGTTAAGCGTGGTTTGATGTTACCCTAGACCTACCTTCTTTCAGCCTGAGGTAGATTTAGGCACTAATAGATTCTATGGGCACAATAATAATAATAGGGGGCTACACTAACAATAAAAATAAGGTAAATACACTAGTATTATAGAGACCTAACATGCCGCTCTTCTTCGAAAAAGTAATTTCCTCAATGCTTATGTAGTTATGGGTGCTTTTGTATAAAATTATCATCCTCCCATGTGGAATCTTCAGTAGGCAAGTTCTTCCACTTAATGAGATACTCTGAAATTAATCAATTTTGTAGTGGTTCAGTTATTTTTTTCGTGACTGCTTTAGATTGAAATATGATTTTTCCTTCTTCATCAAGTTCTGGAAACACTGTTTGAATTGGGAGCTTTTCACCAATAACTTTCTTTAAGCATGAAACATGGAAAAGTAGGTGTACTCAGGAATATACTTCTGTGATAATTTATTATCCTTCTTAGCTTCCTTGAGGGACATTTCTCTGTATGGTTGTAGCCATAAAAATAGATAGTTGCCTACATCAAAACTTCTTTCACTATGATGCCAATTTTTCTATTGTTTCATTCGATTTTGTGCCAGAGTGAGGTTATCCCTTAAGAGTTGGAGAAATTATTTTTGATGCTTGATGTGATCTTCCACTACTTGAACCATAGAATTTTATCTTAAAGGTGATGGGATGGATGGTGGATGATATCCATAAAGTGCCATAAATGGGGTCATTTTGGTTGCATTATAGAAGGAAGTGTTATACCACCATTCAGCTAGAGGTAACCACTTGACCCATTGTGTTAATTTATCAGATACAAAGAAGAAAAGATATCCTTCCAAACATTTGCTCACTATCTTATTTTTCATGTCAGATTGATGATGATAAGATGAGCTATGAGCTAATTGAGTGCTAAGACAAGAAAATTATTTCGTCCAAAAATTTTCAGTGAAAATGGGATCTCTCTCACTTACAATAATATTAGGGTTTCCATGTAGCTTTTTTTTTGTTTCCATAAATGTAGTAGCAATTGTACTAGCTTTGAAAGGATGAGATAATTCACAAAAAGTGTGCACACTTAGTAAGTCTATCAAGTACCACCATGATGACACTCTTTCCTTCAGACTTGGGTAAACCTATGATAAAATAGATTGAGACCTCCTCTCAACGATGACTTGGAATGGCTAAAGGTCGTAATATATCTGAGGTATTAATGGTATAAACTTTATTCTTTTTTGGAAAACCAAGCATTCTGCCACAAAATTCTAAATATCAGATTTAAGTCCATCCCAAAAAAAATTATTCTTGACCGACTGGTAAGATTTTAAAATTTTGAGTGCCCAGAGAGATGTGCAATTCCAAAACAATAGTTTGCTTGAGTTGGGAATTCTTACAAATATATAAGTGATATTGTACCATAATGAATCATTTTTCTAGCTAAATGTATCAAATGAACTGGGATCTTGCTGCAATTTATGAATGAGTGTCCACACCTATTCATCATTCTTCCATTCATCCCTTGCTTTGGTTATCCAATCAGGTTGGATAATAGAAATGGCACAAATAAATACTTCTACATCTTCACCCTTTCTTAAGAGTGCATCTGCAACAACATTTTTCTTTTCTTTTTTGTAGATGATTTCAAAGCCATAACCCAACACCTTTGTGACCCATTTTTGTCACTCTTTTGAAGATAATATTTGTTCTGAAAAGTCTTGAAGACTATGATGATCTATTTTTACCTTGAATTGTCTTCCCATTAGGTAAGGTTTCCATTGCTTTAGCGCATGTAGTATTTCCAACATTTCTTCTCATAAATAGGTTTGTGTAAATACTTTCCTTTGTTTGGACAACTTTTTTTTTTTTAACTGGACTGGTTATGTTTTATTGATAAATTCAGGTTGGGTGAAGCCTAATCAACCATTACAATTCACAGATTTTACATGGGTAGCTTTTCTAGTTAGGGAATAATTGCCATATTCAAAGCACCTGCATTTATGCTGATCGTTCCATTTTGTAGAGTACATCCTATATTTTCCAATATGTCTGCTTCCTTGTTTAATTCTCTGAGTATGTCAAAAATTTGAACACGAGGAGAAGTCCTTCAGAATTCTACTCGCTGTTGAGAGCTGTTTGTTTAGCACTGGATCCTTGAGCCCTTTTTTCTTATTATTAACTTTATTAACAATTTTGAATCTCCAAAGATTAGGATTTCGCTTGGATTTTCTTTCCTGGCCAATTGGCAAGCTTTTAAAAGGCTGAGAGCTTCAACCTGGTTGTTGGTTTTCAGTCCTAGTCCCCAACTGAAGTCATCTTTTTCCCCATTCGGATAGAATATCACCCCTCCTACTCCTGACCTAACTGGATTGCCTTTTGAGGCACCATCAAAGAAGATAGTACACTTGACCTGGGATTTCCACCGTTGCTGAAATCTATCCACAGGATCTCGAATCTGCCATCTTTCCTTATGAAATGGTCATGTGATTGTTGGAGGTCTGGTCTTACAGGAGAAGGCATCCAGCCACGCCCTTTCTTCTCTTCGGAGGGAGTTATCATCTTTGATTGAAGAATGGTTCAGAGTTTCTAAAAGGAGCTTCTTTGCCTGCTCTGACACTTTTTCTGCAGGTGTTTCACTGTGGTTGAAGATGATTTCATTCCGGGCTAGCCATAACTTCCAACATACATATTTAGGGGCAGCAATCCACACCTTGTGCATGTTATAGACATTTTTGGGAACTTCAACACCAATCATAAATGTCCATAAGCTAAGGGCTACTAAGTCCCTAAAAGTGTTGCTTCACTGCCTAAAGGAACAAGGTAAGCTGATTACATCATCTCCCAGAAGTTCTCCACTAAAAATTGCTCAGAAATGGTAAAAAATGGACCATACTGAATACCCAGTGTAGAGGGTGCGATGCATATCACCTTCCCAGTGTAAAGGGTGTGATGCATACTGAATGGCTCCTCTGTAGGGTGCGATGGTCGGGAATAGACAAATGGTAGGGACAAATTGCGAGGCGAAAGATCATGGAATCTTCTAGAATCTTCCCCTCTAACACTTGCCTCTCTGTTTTCGACCAGGGATGAGTAAGAGATCATCATTCTCCAAGTGTAATTAGGAACTATCAAAGAGAGGACACTAATCAAGACCCCAGAATATGACTCACCCCCCTACAGTCATCCATATATGGGTCCCTCATCACAGAGATCCGGAGGCTGGACTCTTGTATCTTGTAGAGAAGTGTTGTTGGTTTTCTGGTGTAACTTCATAGAATTGGGTGATCTAAGCTTTACTTTAGGTGAAGAAGGGCTTTCTTGCTGGAGGATGATGTTGGGTTAGAACATATGGTTGTAATCCTCTTGCTACTCTTGATCTTAATAAAGCTATTCAAGTTTTCCTCCATATTCTTGTATGTTTCATGATATATGCATTTGTATGGTTAACACATATCTGGTCCTGTGTTATTTATGAATATATATCTATGTTCTTCAATAGTAGTATGTTGCTTTGATTCCACAGGTGCTCTTTGAAGCTGGGCAAACGAAGAAGAAGTGGCAAAGGTCTATCAGGAAGGAGGGGAATCAAACTAGGAGACCAAGAGCAAGACTAAGGTTGGTCTCCTTTGTTCTGCTCTTATCTATTTTCATAAAGGAAAGCAAAAGTAGACTTTACTTGTTTGTTTCTAAGATAGCTACCAATATTAGTGGGAATAGTAGCTTAGAGTGGCCACTATTCTCGGTAACAAAATGGTGACTCCACTGGGGAGCGAATAGATTATTTGCTGGTCTATTTTTGTTTGTTTTATAAACTTACAGATGGAGCCTGAAGTCAAGCCAGCTAGCCTTCGAACTGCATTTGCTATGCAAGTGCAAAGTAGATCAATGTTGCTTCAGTCTATCTCTAGGCTTTGTTTATAAATTGAACAATCAATTTGAAAATACTCTAGTTGCCCTAGTGGGGGCTCTAGTAACCTCTTTAGATCAACTCGTGTGATTTATATTTACTGAACATCACTTACTCGGCATAAATCCCTGAACTGAACTGAAAAATGTGATCAAAGACTGGATAAAAGTATCGCACTGGTACCATTGCACCCTCTCTTCAAGACAGTCTGTATGCATCGCACTTCTCGTGTGTAGTAGGCGAGATGCATACTGGATTCCCTGTGTGATAGGTGCGATGGTCAGAGAAGGTTGATTTTACCTTCAGAATTTGGTTTTTCTTCACTCTTTTCAGATCTATTCAGGAGTTTTGCTATCTATGGTTAGTATATCTCTGTGGAAACCCTCTTCTCTTCCATCATTCCACCTCCATTGTGCAAAGAAATGTAAGTGTTTTTATGTATTGTGTGCCATTTTCAGTTCTCTTTTACAAAGAAGTAGCGTAATAAGACTGTCGTTTCTTGATCTGAAAGTGTCGTAAGTGTCATTTTTGGTCATAGAAGAGAATCCCATTGTTCTTGATAGTTAATTGTACTATTACTCTTGTATATGATTTGAATTAGTAGTTTTTAAAGTGTCAAAAATAGTTTTCATTTCGAAATCACAAGGTGTCGCCCTTATCTTCACTTCATTTTGAAAAGAAAGCTGTTAAGTATTGTCGCTTTGAAAAATAATTCATATTTGCACTTAGCTTTCTTATCGTCATTCATACATTAAGAAGGATGAAAACAAATTCATGCATGTGCATTTGCATTTAGACTTCTTGGTTTGATTTAGGACAATGCATTTAGTGTGTGCTCTGTGCTCTTTGTTGAAAGACTCTCAATTTTCTTTCCTTAGTAGCTAGGATTTTCATTGCCAAAAGAAGATTAAACAGTTGTTTATCATCTTAGACTGCATTTTAGAAATTGTATACACATCACGCGGTGAACCTGAAAGGCAAATTTTTAAACAAGATAAATTATAAAATAAATTTAATGAATCTAAAAACACTTTGGAACCTAACGCACAACATCTAGAAGTTTAGGCTAGAGACGTATTCCGATGTCGTAAAACTTGGTAACTATTGTTTTCATTATTCGTTAGGTGATTCCTCCACTCTGAGACAACAAGTGCCAGTACAGACTTGTGCTCCCACGTACCGTCGAGTATATATTGGGAGACCACAATAGGCTATATCCTTTATCCTTAGGAAGCCATGTCTACTGCCCTATTGATCGCAATGCACTGAACACAGCATTCGGGAAGATTGACTGCCATACCGTAAAAAGTATTTTGCAGTTTTGTGATTGGTTTTGTAATCCCCTCTGCCTAGATTTCCAGAGAAGTCCCTTTCGTTCCTTTTCAGACTCCTTAAAAGAAAAGGTCCATCTGAGCACTTGTCACTTCAGGCTCATTAAAAATCGAAGGCGACTAGAGTCATCTTTTGTTTTTTCTCGACTCTTAAAAATTGAAAAAACAAGTTGTGTCAAAGCGTTTAAAATTTATTTTAATCGGGAATAACATCACAAGTTCCGTCGTTGGTCTTTAGGTTGAGAAAAATGGAGTCTACCAACAAGGATTTCCCCTTGAGGAAATCCTAGTCCTTTCTCCTCTTGGGAGATGTTGGTGCACCCCATATGGCCACATTGTCACTTCCAGGGTTGACGATTGGTTTGCCCATATGGCTCTTCTCTACCTCTGTCATTCAGAATACCGTAATTCCTGAACAATCAAGTCAGCAACTAGATGATACTAGAGTTACCCCCCAGGCTTCTACTTCGTCTATTTCTCCCTCTCCTCCTTCCTCTTCGCTTGATAAAGCTGGTAAAGCTAAAGAACAAGTAACTGAGAAGAAGAAGAAGTGGAAAGAGAAAAAAGAAAAGAAGAAGAAAGAACCAAAAGCGAAAGGGGGCAACCATGCATTGTCTAGTGAAAATCCTCACGCCGCATCGTCTAAACCTAAATCTCCATGTGTCATTTGCAGAGGAAACCACTATCATCGAGATTGTCCTTGCATCCCTCGGATCTTAAGGGACTGGTCCCCTCGTTTGCACAATCCGGTGTCGTCAGCCTCTAATGATCATGTTGAAGGCACACCATCAACCAGTGAAAGTGAAGTATTTGGACAGAAAAGGAATCACAAATTTCCTTGTAAATTGTGTGAAGGCGATCACGTCGTCCACCGTTGTCCCTTCCTAGATGAAGCTAAATGAGTTTTGGATGACCGTCCTGCTTCACCGCTACGGCTCCCTCCTGGATATAAGAAACTCTTGCCGAGTCCACCACTAGTTGAAAATCTGGCTGGCACGCCATTGTGGTCGGCCCAAACGTCTATCATTGAAAATGAACCCTTTGAATCCATACCAGATGAAAGTCAAAATGTCGAGGTGGCAGTTGACCCGGTCTTGCCTTCAGAAGGTTCACCTTCGAATGATACTGTCACTGAAGAGAAAGAGAACGACACCGTTCAAATTCTTTTCGTAAACACAGACTCTGATGAACTCGGGGGCAGTCTACCCGTTCCTTTACTGCAGGAAGGAATTTCATCAGATTCATATATGGCTATCTATTCGGTCCCACCTCCAAGCAAACTAATCGTTTCCTTCAATTGGAATCTACTAGGCAGACCCCGTGTACCAGCTAGTGTACCATTCAGAATCATTGTACAAGCTTACAAAATGGTCATGGATGGTACCATCATAGATGAAGGGGCTTCTGTGAGTATCCTTTCCTCGACTGCTTGGAAAGCCATCGCTTTTGCTTGAAATGAGAAATCTGGCAGGCTTTGACAAAGGAACCAGTCGACCGTTAGGGATCCTTCCCAATGTGCCCATTACTTTGAGAAGGAAAACCATTCACATGAACGTGATGGTAGTCCAAGGACCCCTAGATTATAATCTACTCCTTGGGCGTGACTGTATTTATTGCATGGGAGTCATCGTCTCCTCACTCTTTAGAGTAATGTGTTTTCTGCATGAAGGCACAATGGTCAAGCTTGTAGACCAACTGTCATTCCCCAGTTCACACATAGAAAATAGTCAAATTGCATCCCTAAATGGTCTTTTCATGCAAGGAATGTCTCATCGATCTCCAGTCCGTCCACCTGATGAGCATGAGTGATTCAGGAGGATATGACTGAAACCCAGGGGGCATGCACCCTGGTCTATTTCGGCAGGAAAACCTTGGGTATAGAGTAGGTTTCCGCGGATAATATATGACTAGTCTGACACACCCGTCTGTTTAGCAAAAGGGGATTAGACTGGAATAAGATTCCCTCATCAAATGTGACTGCGCCACTCACCTTTGTCTATTTCGGTAGACATCACCAAGGAAGCATTTTGTCTGCAACGTGGATGGAGAGCTTTCATATGGTAGCCTGGGAATTTTTCACTATACCCGGGGGCATGCAAACCTTTTTTCATGCAAGCGAAGAGCGATCCTAGCTTACATAAAGAAAGGATCTGGGGCAAAGCTTTAAAAGGTGCAAGCCCCATAAAAAATGGAATCATAGATGGGATATCCTTATTATATGACTAGCACGAGCAGTTTTAACACGGAATTCATTCTCGTTAAAAAATAAACATAAGCAATGAGCAAATGTTTCCCCCAGAGTTTAAGCTCATTAAAAAATGAACCAATTTTCTGGTAAATAACCATTGTGAATGCATTATCATCAGCTTTTGAGCCTTGGTTGTGTTCTCATCATCACCTCCACTCTGTTTAGCTGATCATCGCCTCCATTTGATTGTTTACCCTTCGAGGAACATCTTCGAAGAGTATTCTTTTTAGCCTCCTTGTGACATGCATGATTGGAAAATTCAAACCTTACTGGAATCAGCTGCTACCCGAAATCATCACTTGTCTCGAAAAACGAGTTCCTTTAAGCTCTTTTCAACTGACTCGTAAATATTGAAAAGATTGCTGAGCGATTAGCATCTCCGTCTCGTTAAATCATCGGAAGTGCTATCCCTCCTCTAGATTTTAATCTTTTTGGACTTGAGGGATTATTACACAAAAAGATCGAGCGCTTGTCTTGTTTGGCTCGTTAAAATTACCGAACATTCACCCCTTTCGTATTATTTTATGCTTTTTTGGACTTAAGGGATTATATGACAAAAAATAATCTTTGGAGTTTTCTTTCCGTCCCTTTCATACTCTCTAAAATTTAAAAGGACCGAGTTATCTTTGTCGTTAAACTCGTTAAAATCGAATAGCGACAAACTCGTCCAAATGGACGAGAATGAGTTTCACTGTTGCTAGGCTCGTTAAAATATAGCGACAGGATCGCCCGAAGGGTGAATTATAGAACAAGCATATGTTATCCTCCTCAAGTTTGAAAAAACTAAAGAGGTACTGGTCAGCAATGGCTGGGGAAAATTGGGAAGAAAACTTGAAAAACCTTTATTGGTAGCAAGTCGCTCTTGAACATGACACTTTCTCTCCGCATCTGAGTCAGGTTGGGTTGTTCCGTTCACTGGTCATATCACCATTGGTCCGTCACACCATCCATCTTTAGGGTTAATGCTACCAATCCATCGTCAGTGTCGCCGATATGTTCAAGAGAAGTCACTCAAAGAATTCACCTGTGTCTCACCCGCTACAATACATTCACGCTCCATTCTTTCATGACCGCCACCCTGAACCCTGTATCATCAGATTGTTTTCACCTCCAAAATCATTTGCTTCGTTCCATGTCGTAGATGTGGGATTCATTAA
>APFE030482832.1:212058-289425 GCA_000404065.3 Pinus taeda
TCCAAGTGGAATCAAGAACTATCAGAGAGAGGACACTAATCAACACCCCAGAAGATGACTCACCCCCCTACAATCATCTATATATGGATCCCTCATCACAGAGATCCAGAGGCTGGAATCTTGTATCTTGTAGAGAAGTGCTGTTGGTTTTCGTGAAACTTCATAGTGTTGGGTGATCTAAGCTTTACTTGAGGTGAAGAAGGGCTTTCTTGCTGGAGGATGATGCTGGGTCAAAACAATTGGTTGTAATCCTCTTGCTATTCTTGATATTAATAAATCTATTCAAGTTTTCCTCCATGTTCTTGCATGTTTGATTATATATGCATTGGTGTGGTTAATACATATCTGGTCCTGTGTTATTTATGAATATAGATCTCTGTTCTTCAATATTATTATGTTGCTTTGATTCCACAGGTGCTCTTTGAAGCTGGGCAAATGAAGAGGAAGCAGTAAAGATCTATTAGGAAGGAGAGGAATCAAGCAAGGAACCAAGCACAAGACTAAGGTTGGTGTCCTTTGTTCCACTCTTATCTATTTTTCATAAAGGAAAGTGAAAGTAGTCTTTACTTGTTTGTTTCTAAGATAGCTACCAGTCTTAGTGGGAATAGCAGCTCCGAGTGGACACTATTCTCGGTAACACCAGGTGATCTACAGGTGGGAAATTTCTACATGGTATCGGAGCTAGCTGATTTGTAGAAAAAGTTCTACATGGTATTATAGTTAGTTGATTTGTAGAAAAATTCTAGAAAATTCTACAGAATGCATAAACTATGACGTTAGCTTTAGCTATAAGGACTAACATGATATCAATAGTTTATGGACTAAAATGATGAAGGGGGACTTGTATGATGGTATAAGCTTAATACTTCTTGTGTCTCTAGAGATATGCCAACTTACAAGCCCCTCTCTATTAATAAGGTGACAGGGATGAGGAATCTTGAATTTATTTGATTAAAGGAAAAAAATGATTTATTTTGGAATCTATTGAAGAGATTTGAATTTTCAAAAGTAACTGAGCAAGATGATTAATATGAAAATGTAGTTTTAGTACTCCAAAGGTATTTTCAGATTTGGAGGATTTACACAAAAGTTAGGGGAATTATAGCTTGAAATTTGGAGTTTGGGAAGCATTGGACTTAGCCCTTGGTCACATGGCCCAAAGGGAGCCACAACCAGGAGCCATGTGGAAGGGGGGGGGGCTACTGTAATATTGGGCCACTAGTGGAATAAAGAAATTCGTTTTTAAGGAAAATAAATTATGGCATGTCACTCGAAAGAAAACTTCTCTTGATGACAAAAAATATATTAATTGGGCATGTTATCTAACAACAATGGATATTAGAGTACTAAGAATCCTAAAGAACGATTTCATGATGATTTCACAAAGGATGGTATGTTAATGTCATGTGTACAACACATCATTAAGATAAGGTATCTTTAGCATGCCAACTATGTAAATATGAGTAACACATGACAACACCTACATCAACAATTATCATGTGTCAAAGGACATTTCAACTTCCACCACATGTTAGATAGTAATTGGTTGTAAAGGGAAGAGGTGGTATGCTAAGGTGTCATACTAATATATTTGGATTTCATGAATGTTGTAGTTTAGAAAATTTACGATATCGTGTTATTCTAGTATACACATTAGTAATTACATATGTCAAAGGACACATTAGCATCCACCATGTGTTAGATAGTGCTTGAGTGTCAAAGAATGAAGTGGCGTGTTGAGATGCCATACCAACATATCGACATACCAAGACTTTGTAAAAATGGTAGTTATAGAGAATCGTTGTTATCTCGGTATTTCATATTAAGAAAAAATTAAACCAACATATTAAGTTTTTATACAAATCAATAGATCAAAATATCGATTTTTTTATAGAAACGAACCTATCAACATATTAGGATACTTGAACATTGGAAAGTGCACTTATTATAGAAATTTAGTATGGTAGGGCTCCAATATGGAAATATATGTAGACCATTATAGAAGTGACACATGGCCCAGGGCTACCATCTATCATCCATGTGGCCTATCTAGATGTTGATATGGCCCTTATGGGTAGATCTTCAAATCAACATAACTTTCTTCCCAGAGCTCAAGGTGGGATGATATTTATATCCTTGGAAATATCTTGATGAGTAGAATACGATGATGATATCATACATGTGATTTGAGGTATTTAAAGAAGTATAAAATTTGATAACCCCATATTCATAACAAACCTTGAAGGTCGAGTATAGTTATGTCTCACAACCCTAATAAGACATTATGGGTTGGGTGTTCTACATAAAAAACATTATCTTGATAGTATAAAATGATGGTGGAAACAAACTTAATGAAATACGATTTTGGTGGGATTATGGGACTTGATGGTCAATCCTTAGAGTTATTAACTAAGAAAACAAATCTTTGAGTGAAAAATATGTGATTATTGATATAGTTTCCTATACTTAATTCATCTTAGATATTTTCATGAGGTGCATTGCTTTTATTTCTAATAAATAAACTGTAATTTCTATTCATTAAAAAGAATGTAAACATCATTCTTGAAATACATATTGTATTTATACATGAAGGTAGTATTAAAGTGATCATAAATAATCAACCAAATAAGAATTAATGAAAAATACATCAAAGTGGGAATTGAGGTAGTCCCTAATCCCACCTTTCTTCCCTTTCTTTTTATTTACCTTAGTCCACCCTATTGGTGAGGGACATACTACCATTGTAGATTTATTTTATAGGGCATAGAGTTATTGATCATACATACTCCTTATCTAGGCATGGTCTCGTTATTTTGAGCACTCCCTTCATTCCCCTTGAAGTATCCTTGCATATTACAACCTCAAAGGAGGAATCTTCCATGGGGACTTCACTAAGGGAGTAATACCATACCATGCATGTTTATATTGGGAGGTATATATTGAGGAAAAAATGACATAATATATTGAACTTATAATAGGAGGTAAAGGGATTTTATATTGGCAGGTATAAAAAATGGAGCTCAAAATTAATGAAAAAATATAAAGGAGTCTTAAAAATGTTAATGAAAAAATGGATAGCTACAATATCTAGTGAAAGTAGAGGTTTTTTAAATTGGGAAGATGTATTGGATTCATATTGGTAGGGGGTTAAATAATGTGATTTTTAGAGGTATTTTCCAATATGTAGTCAAATTAAGGGTATTGTTTAGTATGCCACGAACATATGTGATATGTCAGATATTCATGGAGTGAAGCCCCTGTGGAATCTCCATATGTTGAGTAACCTCTTTATTCCCACTGGAAGAGGGAGTTTCCTCATTCATATTTTCTACATCAATTCCTTTAGCTTTCTCTAAATTTAACCTTTGTTTTAAATCCTCTTCCTTGAGGCTTGAATCATGGAGCTAAGATTAATTAAGAGATTTATAAAAGTTGGATTTTGTTTGAGTCCATTATTTGTTATAAGTAAAGAGAGAAACTAAGGAAAAGTATCTTGGAGATACTTTTTGTTGACATATCTAACATTAGAGAGTTGTTTTCTCATAATCCAAAATCTATTTTCCCTTGTACTTTTTCCATTTAAGGATCAATTTAACCAATATATGTTCACTGAATTCTACTTCGACAAAAATGTTAGCACAGTAACTAACTAAATATACCTTTTCTCTCTCAATATCTATTTTTATATATTTAACCAACTTTGTTAAATTCTGAAAATGGAATGGCATATTAAGCAATCAGACCCACATGGAATTTGTAGTTACAAAGAATATATTACGGTCAAATTCTAAAAGGATGGCTTTAAGAAGAGTTCAAATCTTTTGTAGAACCATTATCCTTTCTTTAATTCTTTTTGAAATGCATCATTGTTTAGAATATGAAGTTTCCCACTTTCCCATAATAGCTCCATGTAGTCTTTCACCTAGAATGAGAGTTGTATCTCTATGAATATTGTAATTAGAAAGCAACCATTGATCCCATACCTGCTTGCATTCATGTAGAATTCATTTTGATGCCATGGAAATCCCTATTTTGTCTTGGCTTGGTTGTATAGAGATCCAACAAATTTAGTTGATTCTACTAGCAAGGTGATGTAATTCTCTTGTGATCTAAAACAAATACATTTTTTTTCCTAATACCAACTACAAAACTTAGGCTTGTGCAATCATTATTTAAAACCTCCCATTGGTAGAAAGGTCCTTATTATTAGCACTTAATCCTACTAGAACATTTGATTTAGGATCTATGCATAAACCAACCTAACATTGTTGAATGACACTCATCAACTCAAATTTGGTCGATTCATAGATAGTGGTTGTGAAAAGGTAATGGTTTCCCCATTCTAGAGTGAAAATCCCCCACTCTACATTCGTTATTTCCCTTCTCATGCCTCCTTATGGAGTTGAGCAAAGCTCAAATCATGGACTAGGAAGGTAGAACATGGGAACTCTTTCTTCCTTCTCCCTAAGGATCATCTTTTTCAAAGATGGAGAGAGCGACATCTAGAGATATGGACACATAAACCCTAACTTTCCCTTGTTATCAATTACTCCCAATTCAAGATATTATTATTATGACTTTGATATCACTAATGCATAATTCATCATTTTTTCCAAGGCAAGAAACAAGGTTGATATTCCACTAAGATCGTGACACAAATGACCCCATGACATTCCCATGGTTGAACAAGAGGATATCCATGATCCATCCCACTACTTGTCTTCGTTTAGGAATGGTGTTTCCCTTTCCATTTTCCTCCTATTTGGGTAGAAGAGGGCTTCCTTCCTTTCCCGTGACCATCTTCATCACCTCTCTTCTACAAGTTATTATAAGGTTCATTGCATATGCGTTTGTTTTTATCTCATAATATTATTAAACCATGACAATTAGGTTTAGTCTCATATGTTTTGGATTAAATATTACAACATATTTTTATTTTTCTGGTTCATTAAATATAGTTAAAAATGAAAGCCATAACATAAACATTTTCCCTTTTAAAAGCTTAAAATAACACTCAACAAAAAAAACTCAATGTCACATATTACCAATTAAATGAATACTCCATTTCAATAAAAACAAATTTATTCCACATTAAAAAAGGTATTCTCATTAAATAATAATTACTCAATAACAAACAAACTTCACCATTTAAATCTCCTACACCCATAACTTATGCAAGCAACCAAGAAGCACATTTTTATGTAAATCAACAATTAAAAATTCATTTTGTTACTATGGTTAGAATCAATTTGAACCTTCAACTTATGTTATTAAAATTGTTATAAAAAATCATTTTTATTATAATAATATGTAACATTAAGGTCATAGAATTATTATAATAATATATAATATAAATTATAGAGGTTCAAGGAGTTTAGATTGAGTGGTATCACACATGTTTGTATTCCTAGTTGTTGTGCTGATCCAAAGTATTTAGAAACACATTGTAAGCTAGTTGGTCTTTGTAGTATTTATGAATTTTTTTTTTTTACAAATAGTGCCAGTGATATATATGGACTCCCAATAAAATACCTGTGGAAGAGGTCATTAGCAATATTGAAGTAGCAATTAAAGACCTGGATATAGCTAAAAGTGAAGAAATTAGACAAGACATTGCTAAAATTCTCAGAACTTCTAAACCCACATCCTCCAACATAACCAAAGAAGAAAAAAGAGCTTTAAACAACCTCAGAAGAAACAAAAACATAGTCATCCTGAAAGTTGATAAGGGAAATGCAACAATAATCATAAATAGGATTGATTATGAGAATAAAATGGAAGAACACCTAAATAATAGTGGTTGTTATAAAATAATTAATAAAGACCTCGTTGATAAAATTCTCCATGAAGTAATCAATAGAATCAAAGAATCATCTCTTGATGACATTAATAAAAAGAAAATCACCACTAATAGTTCAATCGTACCAAGAATTTATGGTGCTTCTAAGGTTCATAAACCCGACATACCCTTTAGATCTATAGTAAACACCATAGGTTCCCCTACCTATCTTCTTGCAAAATACCTTGCCAAAAAACTCAGACCCTTGTCTGGAAACACTTCCTCTTGCATTAAAGATTCCTCTTCCTTTGTTTAATGGATTAAAAGCCTAGAAATGAAAGATGAAGACCTCATGGTAAGTTTCAATATTGTATCACTTCACACAATGATTCCTATTGACGAAGCTATTAATATCATGAATGAAATCACTGATAAAGAAATTGTGGACCTTTTGAAGCTTTGCTTAAAATCCTCATACTTCAATTTTAAAGGAAAAATAGACGAAAAAACCCATGGAGTAACTATGGGCTCTCCTCTATCCCCCATAATTGCGAACATCTATATGGATCACTTTGAACCAAAAGCCCTCAATTCCTTTCCCTACACCCCTGAAGAATGGAAAACGTTTGTCGATGACATATTCACAAAATGGAGTCATGGGAAGGAAAAACTATACCTATTCCTCAATCACATAAATAGTCTCTCTAATCATATAAAATCCACTATCGAAATCGAAGTTGACAATCAACTTCCCTTTCTGGATATCCTTCTAAGTGAAAAAGAAGGAAAACTTGGTTTCCAGGTCTTTAGAAAGTAAACTCACACCGAGAGATATTTGCACACAAATTCCCATCACCACCCTAAATAGAAATTTGGAATCATAAGGAGCTTAACCAATAGGGCTGCTAGAATATCTGACCCTAACCATCTAAAATTTGAACTTAACCATATTCACAAAGTATTTGAACTAAATGGTTACAATAAGAACACCATTAGTAAAGCCATGCACCAATCCCTGAGCAAGAATAACAACAGTAACAACGATAAAGAACAAAAATCTTTAATCACTCCTAAAATCGCCCTTCCTTATATAAAAGGTACCACCAACAAAATTACAAAAATTCTTAAGAAACATAATATTAATGTAGCTTTCACTCCCCCTAACACCATCAGACAATTATTTAACTTTGTTAAAGACTTTATAAACCCTAACCATCTGAAAAGTGTTTATATCATACCTTGTTCACGTGGTAAAGAATATATAGGTAAAACGTGCAGATCTTTTAACATTAGAATCAAAGAGCACACCACTGACTTACGAAGATAAAGGACCTCAAAATCTGCCTTAACAGAACATGTTCACTCTTCCTCGCACTATATCTACATGGAAGAAGCCAAACTAATTAAAAAAGATGACCATTATCTTAAAAGAAAAATCAAAGAAGCCATTGAAATAGAAAGAAGAAAAAACAACTTGAATCGGGACGATGGAATAAAACTAAGCAATACTTGAAAACCATTACTAGAAATCATAAAAAACCAATAATTAACTCTCATAATATAGGTCCCTTAGAAATAATTTAAGTCTCATATCATATCTAGTTCCAATAAATTAACTCCATTATTGTGCATTTACATTCAATTCCATCCTCAATTATAAAATATAAAAATAAAATATATTAAATAATTTAATCCTAATTCATAAATACAATTATTAAATTAATCTAATAATCTCCATAAAACTTGCTCATCTTAATAAGTCATCTTTTTAATTTATAAAAAAATATATATACAAAACCATAAAATACTTCAATAAACAACTCAATAAAATAACCTTTAAATATTTTACATACTTATTATATATTATTAATTATAATCTTATAACCTCCTTAAAAAAATTATAAAAAGAAACCATTGATATAAAATCAAAGATTGTAATAAGATTCATATAAAAAGAAATGAGTTTTACTGTAATAACAAGTAAAATTAATTACAAAAGAAAAGAAATACGAAATAGATAATAGTAAAACCACTTTAACTCCGAATTACTTAGATGGAGACCTTAATATGAACTTTTTAGAATTTAAATATTTATATATTTTATAAAATACTTCGCCTTTCAGAAATTCAATTATTTTTTAAAAAAGGAGTTGTTTTTAATGCGATTTTTGGATTTTTTTGGCGTTGGAATTAAGTTGAGGTGAAATCTTAATTTGTGTTATTTAAATTAGTGTTTTTAATGCGATTTTTGGATTTTTTTGGTGTTGGAATTAAGTTGAGGTGAAATCTTAATTTGTGTTATTTAAACTAGTTTTTTTACTCTGTATGGATTCAACACCCTGGAATTTTTTTTGGATTTTTTGGTGTTGGAATTAAGTTGAGGTGAAATCTTAATTTGTGTTATTTAAACTAGTTTTTTTACTCTGTATAGATTCAGCACCCTGGAAAATTCCTAAAGCATTTCGATTGCACAAAGTTACTCATCAAACTTGTGATTTCAAGAAATTCCTATCAAATTTTAGAGAAATTAAACTAAAAAACAACTTCCTAACCTTAATATTAATATATTCTACACATCATATGTATTTGGAAACACACGGAGTGTCGAGTGCTTTAATTTTTTATGAAACGGAAAGGCAATGCATGTGGTTACTTGAGGAACGTGAATCATTGATAACGATTGGAGTTGTCTATAATGCGACTTTCTGAAGATTTCGGTGACGGAATCCGGCGGAAGAAATTGAGTTTAAATCTTGATTTGTTGCAGTTAAAATGGTTTTTTAACTGCATATTTGGATTCAGCACCCTGAAAAACCCCTGGGACGCTTTGATTGTGCAGAAACTAGCTATCAAATTGCGATTCCAATAAATTGCTGCCGGATTTTGACCGGAAAAAGCCACCGGAAAAGCTTTCAAAAAGTCGCATTAAAGATAACTGCATAACGATTTCGTTTGAACATTAAATTCCGCTGATTACAATCAACGACCTTGACTTCTTCCTTGAGTACGATTCAAACTCTCACACAAATAAATAAATTTGTATTTCTATTGTTAAATAGATTTTTATGTTGATTGTAGATATAGGAATATTTTAAAATTAGATTGATAAGTTTAATTTAGATGTTAGATGGGGCCCTAGTATTTATAGGACAAATGTCTATGAGTTGCGTGAAAAGAAAAAGAAATTCAGAAGTGTGATGCATTTAGGTTTTGTATCAAATATATTTAAGGCTATTAATAACAAAAAAAATTAATGTAGTTTATAAATAAAATATTTTTATTTTATATCAAATTTTATATAGAAAGATAAAGTTATTGAAAGTAAAAGGGGTTTTTTTGCTGTTTGTAAATTAAATTTTATTTAAAATTTGAAAAGGAAACACATCAAAAGAAAAACACGAGTAGTCTCACTCTCACCAGGTTCCTTGACTACCATCGAAAGCATATGACAATGAAACAAAAAACCAAAGAGAGATAGTCCACAATTTCAAAGGTCATAGGCCCCAATAAATAGATAGAACATATAAAACACTTGTATCTATGCTAGTCTTCAGAGCTAGGTTGTGCAAAGTTGTAGCAAGAGTTGGCAGAGGACGAAAGGAGCACTAGACGCGCTCTTCAAAATGGGTCATCTAGGCCTCCAGTTTCTCGACCTTCTCTGATAGAAAATTCTGGCTGCACCAGACCACCACAACACGCTCCTGGGTATGACATTGGAAACAATACATTTTATTCAAAGCTGCTAAATTTGGCGTGCTCCTCCTATCTAACCACTCTAAATTCTCCAGACGATCTAGAATTGACTGAACCACATCTCAGTAGTGCTCCATGCAACAGCTATGTCGCTGATTGCGACCACCTTGACGCACTGAAAAACAATGCCCAGAACCACATGGACGAACCGAACCCCTTCGTTGCAGAATGGGTGGAGCGAGGCGACCCTAAATCCCAACTAAGTCCACGCATCTACCACCTCAAGCTACTGACTCCGCACATCCAGAATGCCCCGGCTGACCACCACCTCTGCCTCTTGAAGTCACGCGGCTCGAACCCTCTGCATTTAGACCTTTCAGACTCCCTCCACCACAGTAAGACACTAGCTTGAGCCGAGGCCTGGACTTAGCCACGCCTGGCTCACCTGAATTAGGCGGCACCTGGGTTGAGGATTGCCCTAAGCGAGGAACCAGCCGCATGCTTGAAATCCCAACACCACCTAAGCGAGAGGAAGACCACCATTCCAATAGCTCCCAAACAATCCACGCGGGGTCAAGACCACCAACTCCGACTGAACCTCCTCTCCTTGTAGCGTCAGGCACCCATAGCTTACAAAGTTATTTCCCACCTCAAACCAACAACATACACCCCTCCTGAGGCGACCCCTCACAATTCCAGCAAACCAAAACCCACGACAGGCTCGCCAATGGCACCACCCCATAGACCAAGACACTGTGAACTAGTTGGGGAGGCGCACTTCAATAATCCCTCTCCACCAAAGGAAAATTTGCAACTAGCCTAGCCTAAAACCATACCAAACAAACCAGAAGCCACATCAAAACACCCCCGTCATATGCACATACACCACATTCCTTGCAGACTTTCTCTTGCCAATCCTAATTCGGAAATTGATAGCTACCCACACCCACCAGCAGGGGTGGAACCTTCTATGAAAACTCCAAAACTCTCTCCACTGCAGAATGACCATTGAACACCTCCACCACCCTCCATAATGTTAATGCGCTCACCACCCTTCACAAGTCCTAATGTGACTTAAGGTTTCCCACGCTGATATTTGTTGTCTCTCATACTCAAGGTAATATGGAAGGGCCATGATGCTAACCTGCCATCCTGTAGCCACACGCTTACCTTAGGAGCCTACGAGTTCTGTCAGGAACATCCTCCTCTTCGTTCCTCACCCCCATCGAGGAGGCCTCCTCCGAGGCCACGATCCTGCTCAGATCTTCCATGGATATATTTTGTAGGGGTGTGGGTCAATCCCTGATGACTTCATGGTCTTGACGATCACAACCCCAATTAGCAAGCTTGTCTGCCGCCTTATTTCCCTCTCGGTCAACATGCTCCATAATTACATATTCAAAAGAAGTGATCTTTGAGAGAATATGTTCACCGATGAGTTCCAACTTCCAACTCCTAATCACTCGGTTTAGGGGGGACCCATTTATCAATTTTTGTAGCATGGTGATTGCTATTTGAGAGTCCCCTTGTGACCTGCATCTTAGCCACCCCCAGATCCGCTCCAACTTATAGTCCTTTTTCCAGCGCCAGAAACTTTACCACGTTATTGGTGGTGCTACCACATGAGACTGTATAAATTTTCACAGCTTTCCCTTTGTCGTTCCAAAGTATTACCCCTGGCTAGCTGGACCTTGGTTGCCCTTGGAGGCTTTGTCAAAGTTCAATTTGAGGAATCTGCGTGGCGGGCTACTGAAAACATTTGTGGAGCGGGATTTAATAGCACTTGGGCCTGCATGCCCAGGGATGGAGAGGGTCGGATTGAGGTCGAGAGCGATTAATATTTCTCGTTCCATATTTGTCACCTTCCAATCTTCATCTGACCAACGAGAGATTAAAATAGTTTCTTTAAAATTACTCATCACTGTTTTCCAGACTTGGTCAATCTAGATGTTCTCTGAGTGGAATACTACTCTATTCCTTGCTTTCCAAATGTTCCAAAGAATAAATCCCCGTGATATGCACCATGCTATGCTGAGAATGGGATTCCTGAGAATGGGATTCCAGAAGAGAGTCCATCACCACTGCTCTAAAGAGTCCTTTAAACTATTGCCTAACTAATTGCTTACTCTGAATAATGTAGCATGTTGGTGCCAAATTTCCCGTGATTTACAACAAAAGTTCAGTAAGTGATCGGTTGATTCCTCCTCCCTACTGCACAAGGGGCAATGAGAGGGGCCACAAAAGTATTTTTTTCTAATTTTATCCCATGTGAAGAGCTTACCATGCCAGATAAGCCAAAGAAAGAAAGAAATCTTAGGCCACAACTTTGAGTACCATATTATTTTCCATAATAGGTTAAGGGTCTGGTCAAAAGAAGTGGAAAGAATCAAATAAGCTTCTTTAAGAGAGAACATACCTTTTTGGAGGTTCCCTTAATGAAGTTTGTTTGGTTCATCATTGTTCAGAATGGGGCGTTGTTGTAGGATCAGGGTGAGGGCTTCCCAATCCAGAGGTTGATCCCAAATTGACCAAAGATACAGAGGTTTCCAAACTCTCCACTTTGACAATTCAGTGGAGTCTTGCCAAAAATATCTAACCTTTTACATGTCGAGATGGGTGGTGAAGGCTTGAAATTCCTACAAATTGTCCTCCAAATTGAGTCTAGGGTGTTGCATCCAGGCATCCTCCCAAAATCTTGCTTTGCTGCCATTTCTTATCTCCTAGAAGCCATGGTCTTGAATCAATGCCCAATTGTCCTTTCCCTATTCCAGATTAAGGATCCACTCGACATATTATTATGGGCTTCTAAGGGCTCCTGCCAACCATATTAGCCATATTTAGATGACCACACCTCCTAACAAATCTCCTTCCCACCTTACAGCCATTGCCACCAGACTTTAGTGCTGAGGGTTTGAGACAAAATTTCAATGTCCTTCAAACCAAGGCCATTGTATACCTTTGGTTTACATAATTTCTCCCATGCAACCAGGGCTTATTTTCAACCTATCTATGGACCTAATCATAGGAAGCTATGAAATTTTCCTATGAGATCTTTGTATATGTTGCGGGGGTCTGGAAGGGTCGAGAGCTGGTAAATTGGGATGGCATGCAGAACAACTTTAAGGAGGATTAATCATCTTGGAGAGTTTAAAACTCGAAAGGTCTAGCTAGATATTTTTCGATTGATATGACTTAGAAGGTCCTTCCAGTGGGAGACTTTCAAGGAATTAACCACCAAAGGGACACTGAGATAAGAATTTGGAAGAGATCCAATTTTGAAGCTAAGAGTTCGAACTAGATGGTTATGGACTCGAGGGGGAGTATTGAAAAAGAACATATCATATTTGTGACCGTTAATCAATGTTCCATATGTTTGTTGAAATTCCTCTAGGATGGATCCAAATTCTCTTGCTTCTCTGAGGGTGGGCTTTCTGAACAATGTGTTGTCATCTACAAATTGTTGATGAGTGATGGAAAGTGCTTCCTGGGCGAGTTTTAGCCCGTGAAGGGATTTGTTCTCCATCGCCACATTTATAAGCATGCTCTGTCCTTCCACAACAATGACGAAAAGGAAGGGAGATGTAGGATCCCCCTGCCTTAGACCCCTAGATCCCTTGAAGGTGCACGAGGGAGCCCTGTTTACAAGAATGGAGTAGAAAGGGGTTTCAATTATAGATTTGATCTAGCTGATCCACAAGGATGTAAATCCAAACACTTCCAAGGCTGTCAAAATATAGTTTGCGTTCAGATGGCCATAAGCTTGTGAAAGATCTAATTTAATCAACATACCTGGGGATTTTGAAGTGTACAAGGAGTGAACTGCTTCGTGCACAGTCAGGATACCATCCATTATCTGACGACCTTCCAAAAAATCTAACTGCTCGAGCCCTATGATCTCGTTCAGGAGGGGCTTCAATTGTCAAACCAGGATATCTGAGATAATTTTATAGATCACGTTACATAGGGCAATGGGAAAGAACCCACTTGGGTCTAAGGCTGCACCTTTCTTTGGGATCAGTGTGAGAAATGTTGCATTAAGTCCCGACCAGAGATTCTGAGAGTAGCATGACTCTTCTACCAACTCATGAATTTCTGGCCCGAGGAAGTGCCATCTTGCTTTGAAGAATACAGAGGTGAACCCATCTAGGCTTGGATCTTTTTTTCAATGGGAAAGCCCGAAAAACTTCCTCCACTTCTGCATATGAGACCGTTCGCATGATGGCCTCATTCTGATCCTCCGAGATTAGATTAAGGATACACTACTTGATGTGATCAATGGAATCTCTTCTATCTACATCTAGCTCCATGAACAATTGTTGGAAGTACCCAATCAGCTCATCCATTATCTCCTTATGTTGTACAAGTCTCTTTCCATCAGGTCCATTGAGGGAAAAGACCTGGTTAAACTGCATGTGTTTTATCATGGTTCTATGGAGAATTTTGTGTTGCGCTCCCCCTCTTGAAGCCATTGGACCCTGGATTTTTTCCTCCAAAGTATTTCCTCCTGTTTTCTTTGTTTCCCAAGGTCTTTTAGAACCACCCCCTCCTAGGTGCCCAAGTCCTCCGAGCATCCTTCCTAAATGATCCAATGTTGGATTTCCCGCATGTTGTTTTCCAACCTTGCTTTCTCCTGATGGATGTTGCCGAAGTCCTTGCATTTCCACTCCTTGATTTTCTCTTTTAGTTCTTTTAATTTGAGTTGGATGGTTTCCATTAAGTTCCTACCCTTGACTTTGCTTTATTTCCACGAGGCTTCCAATTTGGCCAAGAAGTTTGGTCTTTCTATCTAGAAGGAATCAAATCGGAAGGGGTGATTTCTTGGGGCCATCCGCAAATTGATCTCCAGACAGATGGGCTAGTGATTCGACCCTAGACATGGAAGGATCAAGGCTTGAAAAAAGAGATCCTGTTGACGGATGTTATCATAATTAATAAAGAGATCTAGGGGTTAAGAAATCTGATGCTTCCCTCCCCGTCGATTGTTCCATGTGTAAGAACCGTTCACAAAGTCTACACCCTCCACACCCAGATCATGGATCATCTCTTGGAAATATAGGGAGATTGGGTCCAATCGTCTAACTCCTCCTTCCTTTTCTCCCATGCCCCTAGTCAAGTTGAAGTCCTCCACTATAATCTAGTTGGTGCAATCCAACAGGTCCTTTAGGTACCTTAGATTTGTTAAGAAACCCATCTTTTTCTCAGGAAAAGTCGGGCCATAGACCCCAATAAACCATATTTTTTCTACATATCCAATAAATTGAAACTTAGCTGAGAGGGTATTGTGGGAGGCTATCCATGACTGGAAGAAAATGACTTTGGAATCCCAAAGGATTCCCAACCCACCTCCACAACCCCTTGCATCTAGTGCCATACATTCTATTGAGGGCCAACTTTTACAAGCTATTTCGTTAGGCTTGTCTCGGGTTACTTTTCTTTCCTAGAGAACTATGATGTCTGGTTTATCTTTCTAGATCTGATCTTTCAAGTACCTCAACTTACCCTTGGAGTTGAGGCCTCTTATGTTCCAAGAGAATAACTTCATTAAGGAATCGATGGGGTAGAGCGCTAGTAGTACTCTGTCAGGACATTGGATTGTCCTGAGTTGACCAAGATCTCCCCTGCTTCTCAGATAACCTCATTGGTGGGTCACCGCCCTTGCTTCCTAGAGTTCAATCTTGGTTCCGTCCTTCTGTTGGATGTATCGCCCTCCCTGATTACAAGGGTTGATTGAGGGGGGGATCCAGTTGAGATTGGCGCTCCTCCCAGCCCTTGTAGATTTGGTGAAATTGGTGCAGCTGGTCCTGGTAGCCAATCCATCCTTGGCCCAACTCCAAATGTAGGCTACCATTACCCATTCATTAGAGTTGAGTTGTTCCAATTTTACATCATGTTCTAGGGCATGGCGAATTTGGGCGAGTACCCGATGTATTTCTTTGCTTGTTGGTTGTGCACCTGGGGAATTTTGTTTGCTTGGATGCTTTTTCTTAGGGTTTTATGGGCCAACCTCAAACTCCATTGCCACTTGGGGTGGAGATTCTTCTACCTATGTCAATGGCTGAACTGTCATGCTTGGGTCAACTAGAATGGAAAAATAGTTGTTGGAGGGATGACTAGGGGCCGAAGAGGAAGGACCTGGAGTAGTCTCAACAAGGCTTGGAGGTAAATGGGAGGGAGGGGCTTTACTAGGAGGAGGACGTTGCTTAAGGACTTCCTAAAAGCCATCTGAGGAGGTAGTTGGCGGGGCGGGGAACGACCTGGGGGAAATCTTGAAACAAGTGGCCATACTTATGGTAGAATCGGGATATGTAGAAGACATGTTCATAATCCAAAGGTTGAGACCAAGTTTCATCCTGGTACTCTATTTTGATAGACTTAGGCAAGGGTTGGGATATATTCATATACACACAAATGTGGGCATAAGAAGAGAATCTTTGACGCTGGGTGATCTCTAAAACTTGCAAAAAATCCCCAATTGAGTTTCTGATCGATTCGAAAATGTCCATTTCCTAGAAATCCTCAGGAAAATAATACAAACATACCCAAACGGGTGCTGCAAGGAACTGTTCCTTCTCAGGGTTGTAGCAGGGTTCCCAATGACACATAAAGAGGCCAACATGTTTCATAAAATAAGGCCCATTGTCCAAAATGAACTTGCCATCCTCTAGGTATTCAAAGACGACAGTGAAGAAGCCCTTGTCTTGGAGGCGGAGGTCAAATGGGCTTTTGACTGCCATTTGATTTGGATCCACTAGAGTATGTCTGCTTCTCGGGGCCAAATGCCAATGAATTTGAAAATGATGGCATGATCTTGCATAAATTGTCTAGATTTCTCCAGGTGATGGTTTGGGATTACTCTTGGATTTTTATTTTCCTTAAGGAGGCATCACGCTTTCAAACACATTTTCCATTGGGCTCCCAGTGTCGGTGCTTCAGATTTCTTTATTCGCGGGGTTCCCATGTTTGCTCCAGAGTTCGCGTTCAGGCGTTGGCCATTGGTTAGGATTTCTTTGAAGGAGGGAGTCGATCCCCCTCCCCCAGGAGGTCCTGACATGTGGGTGGATAGTTAGAGGGCTGCGTTAGGGAGAACAACAGAGATGTGTTTGGACTAAAGACTAAGTAATGCAGAGCGCAAGTCGCAGATCTGGACCCTAGCACTGCGAAAGCCTAGTGCATTAGAACCATAACTCTTTTCTCTTATGTCAAATAGACATTAAAAAAAATGATTACTTTTTAGTATATGGGAGATATTTAATTCTTTCACTACTTAATATGGATTTGACACACAACATGGCATGTAAAAATAATATTATTGATAATATATTATGGTTAATTTGTATTTTGTTCAGTTTACACGTAACATTTTAAGCAATAATATATTAATAACAAAAAACACATTTTACGATATAATTATGTGGATAAGCATGTCTATTTTGGAATACGACTTTAGAAATTTAATTTAATTATCAATAATTATTAGGTGGATTGTGGGTATTTAACCTCCATAGAATATTTTAGAATATTCTTAGTAGTATACACAAAAAGGTTGAGATTTATCTCCAAAGTAGTTATGCCTTTTTGACCTTTTTAATTACATTCTTATTCCATTAATAAGTTCTTTCTAATTCATCGTATGATAGATATTTGCAATTATTTCAATATTTAATATGAATTTGATATCTAACATTTTAAAAAGTATTAATAATGAGAATATATATATATATATATGCACACACACACACACAAAAACAAGTGAAAATTAAAATTATTTTATAGTTAAAACATTTTATTAGTGTGTTGTTCTAGACCAACATAGATCCATACTAACCCAAGATCTACAAATAGTTGAGAGGAAACAAATCTCTACATATGCAAACATTTCCTCAAGTTTTGCTAGCATACTTGAAAAACTTGATCCCTCGCCGTGCTTAGTTGATTCGGAGTTAAAGATGGATCTATTATGGTCATAGTAGTATACACAAATCAAAGGTTGATATTTATTTCACCTTTTTTCTCTTATATATATATTATATATATATATATTTATATATATAAGTGTCATTTTAAGTGATTCATGATTTTTTTGGGGCACGTGGTAATGATGAGCCATAACATCGGCCTATAGTATTGTAACAAACTCCATTTATAGATTAAGAATCTCTATGGTAAATTGGAGCAAATTCCCATGGTTAAAGAATCGTGTTTTTTTGTATGTTTAAATTATATATTAATTATTATATAATTAATAATAATAATAATAATAATTTAAAATAAAGTTTTTTAAAATTTAGTAACATGAGATATATAATGAATTAAGTGTTTTGATGCTTATTATAGATTGAAGTTTTACCATCTATTTTAATTTATATGATTGTGCTATTTATTATTAACTATAAAATAATTAGTATATAAGTTAAAAATATATACACTAGCACAATCATATAAATTAAATGGTTGGTAAATGTCAATATGCTTCAATCCACAATAATTATCAAAGGACTTACCCCAACTTTAATATGGAGAATATTAATTTACAAATAGGATTTGTTATAATACCTTGGGTCAATATCATTGATTATCAATACCACATGCCCAAAAAACCATAATTTACTTCATATGACACTTGTTTATATGTGATTTTCTTTTAAATTAATCAATATAATTAAAAGGGAAAACATGACATAACTACTTTGGAGACAAATATCAATCTTTTATTTGTATATACTACTATGAATATTCCATGATATTTAGTGAAAGTTAAATCCCTACCATCTACCTAATAATTATTAATAATTAAATTAAAATTCTAGAAACCTTATTCCAAAATAAACACCCCTAATTACACCCACTTTACCATGCAATTCTTATTGTGAAAATTGGATTTGTTAGAATACCATGGGTGAATATTATGACTTATCAATATCACATGTTCAAAAAATCATATACATTTATTATTATTAATCAATTTAATTAAAAGAGCAACGGGGATAACTAACTTGGAAATAAATCTTAACTTTTAATCCGTGTATATTAATTCTAGAATATTTTGCGGGGTTAAATCCTTACCATCAACCTAATAATTATTGATAATTAAATTAAAAGTATAGAATGACTTCCAAAATGGATACACCTATAGATTTTATGACTTGCGTATACTGCTATGAATATTCTAAAATATTTTTTGGAGGTTAAATCCTTACCACCCACCTAGTAATTATTGATAGTTAGATTATAATTTTAGAAGCCCTATTCCAAAATAGATATGATTATGGGCGTAAACAAAAATTCAACAAACATAGAGAAATTAGGAAATAAAGTTTTAAAATCTCCAAATATATCGTATGCATGTATTTCTATGTTGAGTTAGTCCACAAGATTAAGTGTGCACTTGTATGACACTCACGAGACACTACACAAACCAATTGATGGTCTAGATGTTCAATTCACCATCATTAATCAAAGAGAAGCTACTAAGTAAAGAGTCTCCATGTTGGCTTGTTGGGGCCTGACCCAGGTTTAGCGTTAATTAGCCAAACAAATCCCTGCACTACTGGCCCTTTCGACATCAGCCCACGAAACGCGAACCGAACTCTCACCTAAAGTAGTATGGGGGGATGTCAGAACCAAGTTTCCGCACCCTGAGATGGTCATGATGTCGGTTTATTCCTTCTGTTCCTGCTTTCGAGCATGTCGTTAAGTTCTAAGACTTTGTCTGCCTAACCCCTTATTCCTCCCTTCAAGACCTCCGCGAAAGGGTACAACTAACCTTCGCGCAACCCTAACCCTCGGTTCAGATACGTTCACGCTATTAAGGTGGTGTTTTACATAGATTCCCTAGTTATCTTAAGGATCTTACTTATCTTATTAATCAATCACAGTTAGCACCACATAAACAGATTTTCTTACTTGTGTTCACTTAATCAACGTAATTACATATATTCGCGCATCATATAAGCATTATAAATGGAATTCATACATAATACAACAAGATGCATTAACCATAACAAAGACACAAAAATTGCAGAATACTTCTCTTTATTGATATCTTCAAGTGATTATAGACTCTATCCATCCTGCGCACACAGATGCAGGGTTCCGCGCACTCAATTGCGGACTTCCACCCTAGGCCTCTACACAATCAGCTACAAAGCCTCTACCTACGTTATGACCTGAAACTTAGACTTCCTGCTTTAGAGCTATGATTATCTAATACTTATCTAAACTACTTAGAGATTACTTAGATATTTTTATACAATCCCATGGTCCAAGGATCTTTTATAGCTGACTTTGCTTTACAAAAATAAGGGCGGACAACCCTTTATGACTCATGACACCTTCGTGCTCCGCGACCACAAAATGCAGAGACTTTATAATTTTATTACAAAATTTGACCCAAACATGGGGTTTTAGCCCTAAAACTATCCTTGGGGGATCCCGTTCCCAACAAGCCCCCAACACAAACATCCTGACTTGCCCTCGAGTCACTCGGCAGGTGCATAGATCTTTGCACAAAGACCTCCCAGTTCGACTCGTATGACCGCAACCTCAGTTGTGTGCTATGTGTTCACTTGCTTTACGTCTTCAACCATCTGCCCAGTCACTACTTCTAAATTGTCAGCCTGAAGCTTTTGTTGAGTCGCTTGCAAAGTCGCAAGATTTCCTTTAATAGATCCTGTCATCGTGTAAGCCTCATCCATCCAAGGCTCCAGTCGTTCCTTCAACACTACTTCCTTGTGCAGCGCTACATCCACCTATTTCTTCAGCTACTTGGCCTCTTGTATCTTTGCTAGTCTTTGTGTCAGCATGACGGTTCGTGTTGTGCCCTTAACCTCATCATAGCGTTGTTGTAGCTCGCGCACTTCTATCTCTAGTTGCTGTATGTTGGGTTCCTCTTGAAAGCTTTTCAAGACCTCAAACAACTACTCAAAAAGTTGCGTGCAGTTTTCTACTGCACTATCCACCGCCGCTACTACTTCTGTGACAGCGGTTGCCCGCTGCTCCTTGACTTCTAGTGGAGTTCAAGGTTGGGCCTTCAACTGGAACTCTGTGATCTGCAGGTTCAAATCCAACTGAACCTTCACCATCTCAATACAAGTGTTGCGCACCCCCATAGCCAACTTGCGGATGTGCACCTCAACTGGCTCCTCCTCCAAAATGGCCAACTCTGGGACCATTCAGCATGCCTCCTCGACGACCTACATAATGCGCTTGTTTTGATTGGTCACTTTGGTCATAGCGGTGATGGAAGAGTCTTGCTGTAGTGCCATCTGCTCGTTGTTGATCTATTTTTCACTGATCACCTGGAGGGCACGATGCTCATGGGCCCTCAGCTCTGAAATCACTCCATCCTGCAAGAGGTGGAGCATTTCACTAGGGAGCACTGCTAGATTCAACCCCACTCCCTTTAGGGTGCTAACGATGGGCTTATCAGCTTCATTCTCCATGGTCAGTGCTCCATCAGGCAACACTATCGCACTAGAGGCCTTCGCGCGCAGCATCTCGACAGCCTCTGAATTACTAATAGCAAGGCTAGTGGACACCGTGTGAGCTTGATATGTGTGGGTCTGCATCTCCTATAAACTTGTCTGGATAGCCCCCAATATTATCTGTTGTTGCTGCTCAGACTATTGCAGCCCTCCGCGGTCACATCCCTCACTGTGTCACCGATATCATGCAAATCACCCTTTGTGAGGGTGATGGAGTCCAGTGATGTCTTGGTAGCCTTTGATTTCTTCCTGGACCCTCCTTTCTCCTGCTCCCTTGGACGCTTGATGCAGGTAGACATCTCCTAAGGGTCTATGTCATGTTGTTCTTTCTACTCATCTATCTCCTCCTCTATCTCAAGTGAAGGTGACCTTGTGCCTTTGTGAGAGCCTTGCTCTGTCCCACCTGTCTACTTCGTTGTCTGCTGAGTGGCATCGCACTTTGCTTGGGCCTTTCCAGTGGCCTCCTTTTTCCTCTTTTCAGCCAGTTGTGTCATCTTATGCTTGGCCTCCTCCTTCTTTCTCTCTGCGGTGGACTTGCTTCCTCCCACCTCCAATTCTATTGTAGCACGCCACTCTGCCAGCCATTGATCGAGTACCGCATCAATGGCGTCATCCGTTACTAGGTAAGGCAAGTCATACCATTTCTGCGTAGGGTCCTTCTGCGCCCTGATGGACACATGGTGGAAGTCTACTTTAAATTCTGCATAGCCCTGCAGGTTGGCGTACACCATAGGTGATAACCGCGGTTTGCGATTGATGGCCATGCAGAAGTTCATCTCCATTAAGATCCAAAATATCTTGCTATCCTTGACGTGTTGTGCATCCTTGGTTGCCCATAGTGAAGTGTACTTCACTGCTTCTGGTAGGTTTGGCGCGACCGAGGGGACTTGACTGTTCTCTGGTATCTCCCATGCTACCAGCAAAAATGACAGTAAGAGCCACACATAGTGGAACGTCTTGCTAAGCTCCTACATTTCGTGGCAATTCACTAAGAACTCTTCGCGAAGGTAGTTCAGCCAATTGAACTAGACTCCTTCGGTGCACTGGCCTGCTAGCACGACAACAAGCATTGGCACCTCATTGACGCGACACTTCCTCATTACTTTTCCTGCTAGAATCTGCATAGCTACCTTCATAGGAGGGTCGCAGATGCTGGATATAGCATATCTACATGGCTTCTTCACCAGTTTAAATTTTTCTTTCATGCACTTCGCGAGGGCCTGTTCACCACCTTTTCTACCAAATATCATGGCCGAATTCTCTCCTATGTAAGGAAATCACATGATCCGGTGGATCAACTTGTCCGTGATGGGTATTGGCTCCTCTAGCCATAGACACCCATCATGCACCAAGCATAGCAGCTAGTTGATGACTAGTACTCTCATCAAGGTGTGGTTGTAGTGTGGCACCAAAAGCAAGTTGAGCGACCCTGCCTTGTCTACTCCTCTGAGCCACCTCCACAGCTCCAATGCGGTCATTCCAATATTTGTATCGATGGTATGGCGCATCAGCTGCTCGGTCGCTAGGTGTGGGAACTTCTCTTGATCAGCCAAGTCCCAGTCCTCAAGTTTTAGCAGCGGCAATTGCGCCAAGCATAGTTGTTCGAACACAATATCATCTAGCAACAGAGGAGTTTGCAAGGGGGTTTTGCTCTCATTGATGTCTTTCGACACCTTGGTCTTGGGCTTTCAAGGAGGAACATACTCAAGCAACTGAGTAATAGGGTCAACACCCTGGGCTTCAACCTCTTCAACTTCTACTCCCACATCCTCATCATCCATCGAGTTGTCTTCAATTTCTTGCTCCTTCGATTCCAATATTATGGCTTTTCCCTTCTCTTGGGCGGTAGGCTTCATTGGGTTTCTTCTTGGTGATGCATGCACCAGTATCATAGTTTGCTTGCCCTTTTTATCCTTCATGGTATCCTTGGTTGGGGTGGGCTTTGGTCTCGGTGTTCTCAACAATTTAGGGACTTCTACTAATACCTCGGCAACCTCTGGAGCAACTACTTTTGCCTCCATTTCAACTTCTGGCACAGACTCCTCTGCTACTTCTTCGGTATTTATAGCTTCTGTGGGTGTCGACATAACACTTTCCAATAGTGCTCATGACGTATCTGGTAAGTTTGCAAACACTTGAGTCACCTTCAAAGCTTCGAAGAATTCTCATTTCGTGTGTGCCTGAGAGCTCAACAAGTCAATTTTCAAAATGCCAAGTGTTTTTCGCTGGGCAACCACTTGTAATTTATAGGGCATTTTAAATTCAAATTTGACTGTTCCCCCCAAATTTGGTTCATTAATGCCAGATTGGCAATAGATTTTCAAGGATCTGAGCCATAAATTTTGTCTTAAATGTCGGTTGCCCACTCCATTTGGCCACATTTCTCTCGTCAAATCATGAACAATGATCTTAATGGTCACTTTAAGGCTGACCTGCGCAATTTCTCCCTGGGTAGCGTAGCTCCCTTCGCACTGTCACGAACCATGTGACACTTCCTCGCTTCGCGCAATCCTCCAGTCGCGTAGCTCCCCAACTCGAGAAGTGTAGTTTATAGTCATGCGCCTCCTTTCAGCTACCTAGAGCGCTAATATTGTGCTACTTTCATTTAGTCACATGGCCAGATCGTCGATGTATGGCTTCAATCAACTGCCATTCACCTTTCCTGGGAAGGGATCTCCATTCAATTTGACCAGCTGTACTGCTCCTCCGTCGGTAATCTCGTTAATGACATAGGGCCCTAACCAGTGCATCCTGAACTTCCCTAGAAACTTATCAAATTTACTGTGATATAAAAAAACCAGGTCATTTACCTTAAAGGTGCGCAACTTAATGTGTCGATCATGTCATGATTTTTCGCACTGATTTTGGACCTGTTGGTGAAATCCAACTAGAAATCTCTCTTCCTCAAGCTCATCCAGCTGTGTGAGACTTTCCTCTAGGGCTCCGTGACCCGTCATACCTGTGAGTGCCGCTTTGCGCTGACTAGGAATGATGTATTCCATGGGCATTACTGCTTCAATACCATAGACAAGCCAAAAAGGTGTTTGTCCAGTCAACTTCTTGCATGTTTTCTGATAGGCCCATAGTACTGTGGGTATACGTAGATCCCAATCACTTCGTCGAGCATTGCAAACCTTGGTCAATGCGTTCTCTAGCACTTTATTGAATGCTTCCAGCATCCCGTTAGCGTGCGGGTGATAAGGTGTTCTCTTACGGTGATACACCTGAAATTCCTCCATCAACGTTCTAATTGCCTCATTTAGAAAGAGCGTACCACGGTCACTCATCAAAATCTTCAGAAAACCAAATTGCATTAGTACATACTCAAAGAGGGACTTCGCAGCAGTCACGCCTGTGTAATCCTTCACAGGCTGTGCCTCCACCCATCAGGTCAAATACTCCATTGTGGTGATAATGTACCTCGCTCCCATATTTCCTTGGGGCTAGATGGGTCCCACAAAGTCTATCGCCCATTTCTCAAAGGGTTGTAACAACATTTGTGGATTCAGTGCCATCTCATCCCTCTATGATGGCCTGCAAGTCCTTTAACATACATTGCACGCCTTGCAGTACGCTTTTGAATCCTGATGGAGGGGTGGCCACCACAACCCTACGCATAGAATCTTCTACGCGGTCACTGTCCCTACATAATGTCCTCCCACGGTGCCCCATGAGGATCCACGAGGATGCTTCTTCTTTTAAGCTCCAGTACATACTGTCACAATATCTCATCAGACCCCATTTTGTACAGATGCCCAATAATGACAAAAAAATCTTCCGCGTGCACCACTAACTCCTTCTTCTACTGGATAGTGTATTCTTCTAGGGTAGTTCATGTCATTAGGAAGTGTATGATATCCTCAAAATTACCATCTACGATGCACACTACAAAACGTTGCGCGTCGGGCAACCCTTCCTCCAAATTAGTGGGCTCTTCCCCTGTTTCTATGCACAACAAATGGTCTAGTCCCACATTCAGTCATCCAAGCTTTACAGTAACTTCAAAATCATATTCCTAGAATAATAACAACCACCTGTAGATTCTCCCCCCCAACACAGGCTTATTGACCAGGTACTTCAACGCGGAATGATTTGTGCACATCTTAAAATGGCCTCCCAGCAAGTAGTGTCTAAAATTCAAGAGAACGTATACCATGGCTAACACTTTGTGCTTGGTGGTGGAATAGTTCTTTTCTACCTTAGATAACCTTCTGCTTATGAATGCAATAGGATGGTCCAAGTCTTCTCCACCAGCCTGTGTCAGTACTGCTCCCAACGTTATACATGATGCATCGACGTGTACGTGAAACTCCTTCTTCTAATCCGGGAAGACTAAAATCCATGCAGTGACCATCTTTTCTTTCAATACATCCAAGCTCTTCTTACAGTCCTCGTTCCAGCAGAATTTTACATCCTTCTTCAACAACTTCTCCATAGGCGTGGTGATCTGGTCATAGCCTTTGATAAACTTTCTGTAATATCATGTATGTCCTAAGGTAGCGCATAGTTGTTTCACACTCTTTGGCGCCTCCAAGTTCAGTATCACCGCGATCTTCGCAAGGTCTACCATCAGTTCTTGTCTGCAAAAAACATGACCTAACAGGGTCTGAAAAGGAACACAAAATAGACACTTCTTCAGATTGAGTGCGATCTGGTATCTTCAACAGGTATCCATCATCAGGCACAAACTTGCTACATGGCATTTCACCAGCCCAAACACAGTCCAATCATCAAAGTATACTTCCAAGAACTTATGAATAAAATCCTTGAATGCAACAATGACTATGGGCGAGAAAATCGCAGGCTCATTCTTCAACCCAAACGACATTACAGTGTACTGGAAACAACCCACTTAGTTGCAAAGTTTGTCTTGTTCCTATCCTCCGGTGCAATTTTGATCTGATGGTACCCAGAGAACCCATCAGTGAAAGAATATGCTTCCTAGCCACCTACATTGTCCAACACTTCATCTGTGAATGGAGTAGGTAAAGGATCATGTACACAAGCATCATTCAACTTTCTGAGATCCACGCATATCCTTATTTCATCCTTCTGCTTCTTCTCCTGCACCACCATTGGAATTACCCAGTTAGATTCTTCCACAGGCTCAATGATGCCTGCCATGAGCATCTTTTCTAGCTCTAAGCAGACATTCTCCTTATACTTCGGATTGAGACGATAATGCCTTTGCTTAATCAGCTTCGTGTCGGGCTTCAACGTGATCTTCATAACACCTAGGTCCCCGATTATCCCTTTTAGATCCGTAAACTTGGTACAGAATAAATTGTGGTATTTGCGGAGCAATTCAATGACCTTATCCACCATCGCGTCATCCCAGTAATCTCCAATCTTCGCGAATTTGGGCTCTGCCTCTATACCAATGTTTACTTATTTCATTTTCAGCAGCATCGTTATATTAGGATTCTCAACTAGTGGTCCTTCAACCTCGCGGTGACCTTCTGTTTCCAAGATGTTAATCTTTTATGAAGTCTCATCCTCTTCTTTAGTGGTTACGTTATAGCATTCTATCACGTGACTCAGTTAAGTAGCCCACTTAGGCTGAATCAGGTCTAAAGGATCTCACGATATCCTAAATATTGTTGCTTTCACCTCTTGTAGCTCCTCGTCAATACAGTCAAACCCCTATTCAAAGCTGAATATCATTATGAATCCTTCGCGAAGAATATCCCATTCACCAGTACCATGTTAGAGCTCTATTTCTATGTACTAGTTCATCGGGACGACATCCAGGGTGTGACAGAACAAGTGCACCCATTTAGGTTGGGGCTTCTCTCCATAAGCCTAAGCCCATTTGGCCAAGTGCATGCGCGAGTCATCCTACCCATCATATTTGTCTATTATTCACACCTTCGGCTTCCCAAATCATGTTCTCATCATCCTCCTACATTCGCGCCAATTATCAAAGCTTCCCTTGTGTTTACCACACCATCTTGCGGGCATAGCGCACAGTGCCCAGTCCAATGCCTAGAAGTGCTGATTTTCTAGTACCTCCCTCTCAAATACATCCAAAACGATATCTACATCATTGAAGCCATCATAAGTGGGAATATTTCTTACCTCTGACGACACACAGTGCAGCGACTGGGTCATCATGTTACATCTTAGCATGGTTACTTCGTGTAACCGATTTTTCCGGCACTCTAATTCTTCATTAGAGTCTGAGGGACAAGAACTCTAGCGATCCCATGTAATTCGTCCATCCACTATTGGATTCACCCAGTCTTGGTCTCACACTGTTATCTTATAGATACAATCCAGATCATCATCTCTCTCATAACCACAGACTGGTTCAGTATAGCGCGACCCTTCAGCAGGATCTAGGGGTACTATTATTATGCAGAGCAATTTCTTCTCAAATATCATCTTTCATTTCATTACGTTGATTACCCCATTCATATCAGTTTCCTAATCAATGCCAAGGAGCACAGAGTAGGGGTTGCTATCATCCACAATTTCTATTACTTCAAAGTTAGCCAACACACTCGCTCCTTCAATATCTATAGTCACCCCTTGCAACCACCCCATGGAGATGATCTTCTGCTGGTTCGCCATCCTTAGCTGAATCGGAGACCACTATAGCACGTGTCTCCCCATCCGTTCCCAATTCTACTTCGATAGGACGTTCGCATCTGACCCCAGGTCCAATATAACCTTATCCATCTCATACTTTCCTATCTGCGTGGTCAGTCTCATCTCCCGTCCCATCCTTGTTTTATGCTTACCAAGATTTGTACTAAGCGTGGCTCAACTGGAGTGTTTCCAACGCATATATTTATGAGCTCCTAAAACCCCTTCACAGCCTTGCTATCACGTAGTAGCTTCATGCAGGTCTCCAGGAAGGTTGTAAGCATCGAAGGGTCCATCTCCTGATCAGGCTTATCCTTGCTCCCTGAGGTGGAGGCCTCATCGAAGCTCTTCTTCACCCACATGAATGTTTCACGTGCGTGCTCCAAATTGAACTCAGTCTCCTTCGTTGGAGCTTTGTGAACCAATGTATTGTCGTCGGGCTATTTCCCCTGATCATCTCCTATTGTGGTTCCACTTTGGAGCACTATATTTACGTTCAGATTCTCTTTGTGCGGCTCATACCTCATCATTTGTAGGTTCTGATTTAGCTAGGGTGGTAGCGCCCCTTTGTCACGTATCCTTGCTATCATCATAGGACAATATTCTATTTCATGATCAAATAGAGTGCAATTCTTGAATGATGGATGCATAGGGTTAGTGCAATCATGGGCATAATGTCCTGGTCCTCCACAATTGTAGCAAATCAACTATCCCTGACCTCTACCAGGTCCTCCGCCACCTCGTCCTCATCCACGCCCCTGAAAGCCTGTCTGCGCCATCCCCGCGCTCTGGTCAGGGGGTCGCGTTTCTACTTGGACCCTATAGGTAGGTTTTCTATCCATCATCAATTCATAACTTCTGCAATTACGCTCATCATGCCCTACCAACCTACAAAAGTTGCAGAACAATTGCCGCAGTGTTTGTACAAACTTTGCAACAAATGATAGTTATCTGTGGCATGTTTTCCTGCTACCTGACATATAGCGCACCACAATGCAGGCTCCACGCTTGGTCCTACTTGAGCTTTTGACCTCAAAGGCATTGGCCCTCCTCCTGCAATATAATTCACAAAGACCGGACAATGGTCTTTGTCATGCCCCTGACCCTTGCATTTCAGACATTGTACCTCTTCGTGCACCTCTGGTCGAACTGTTCTTTCCTGCTTCAAACTTTGCATCTCAAGGCAAAGTTTTTTTAGCTGTGCATAGATCTACTAAACCCCTAGATTTGGATCTTGCATCAGTGTTTCATGCAATCTCATTGCAATCTCCAAGGCCTCTGCCTAAGTCATTATCTTTTGTTGTGACAGTGCAACCCTCAAGTGAGGCAGGAGCGAAGCCACAAACCATTTGTAATCTTGTTTGTATGTTAAGTTCGTGTTAGATTCATGGATTTTACACTTCAACCTCTGATCTAATTCCCAAGGTGTTTCACCTGGTTGCATCGTGATTTACTTGAACCCCACAATTGACTGTGCCTCGGATTTAGGCCTGCTGAATTCTTTATTTAGTGTTGTCTGCATGTCTTCCACTCTAGCATTAGGGTTATGATTAGAGTACCTGATGTACCAGGTTAGCGCACGATCCTGCAAAGAACTAACCAGGGTTTCCTTCTTCATGTTATCATTTGTAACACCCTGAGCTTCCTATACAGCTTTCATAACAAACCAGAATTGGTCTAGGTCCTCATTTCCCAAGCCTTTGAACAAAGGCAGCTTCACTGAGTTTTCCATACTAAACTGTGGTGGAGGTGGAGGTGGTATGGGCGAATTCGTAGGCGATGGTGGTGAAGTTTGAGGTGGAGTGGGTGGAGGTGGCAGTTGTGGGAATCCTTGTCTTATTAACTGAATAGTGCTTCATAGAGAAACCTACACTATTCCCTCTTTGTCACATCGCGGAGGTGAAACCAATGGACTATATTCAGGACCCTTTCTTCCTTCATTCCTGTAAGTTTTTCCGCTTTGCGTAGCTCCAAACATCAAGGTAGATGCATAACCCATTTTTGCACAATAACATTTTAATCCAGGTATTCATGTACTTACCTCGCGAACCTTTGGAAAAGTGTCGCTCCACCTCACTGTAGCTTATTGAGATGTCAATTGTGAATTCAGTTATAAATCCTCCTATGACGCGATCGAGCCAATGATCGACAACACAGATGATCTTATCCTCAGATGCTTCCAATCTATGCACTAGCTTCGGGGTCTAAACAATAGGACCGTCAAGTTTCCACCTTCCTTAGCTATTTACTAGCTTTGTGATCCACTCGTATAGCTCAACTGGAAAGGAATAGAAAAAGATCTCATGTATTTCTGTATATAGGTACCTATCCAACCACTATTCCTTTGTCAGTCACAGACTTATGTTCTCCTACTCCGCGAATTCGTGGATCTTCCTATCCAACCAGCCTCCGATCTATTTCTTAGTTGGATTCCAATGATACGACATCACATATCTCTTATGTAGATTCTGGTCCTGGCAACATAACCATTTGTTGGCTTGTTGGGGCCTGACCCAGGTTCAACTTTAATTAGCCAAACAAATCCCTACACTACTAGTGATTTTGGCATCAGCGCGCGGAGCGCGGACCGAAGTCTCACCCGAAGCAGTATTGAGGGATGTTGGAACCAAGTTTCTGCCCCAGAGATGTTCATGATGTCGGTTTATTCCATATGTTCGTGCTTTCGCGTAGGTCGTTAAGTTCTAGGGCTAGGTCTACCTAACCCCTTATTCCTTCCTTCAAAACTTCCGTGAAAGGGTACGGCTAACCTTCGTGCAGCCCTAACCCTCAGTTCAGATACATTCGCATTGTTAAGGCATTGTTTTGCACAAATTCCCTAGTTATCTTAAGGATCTTGCTTATCTTATTAATCAATCACAATTAACACTGCGTAAACATATGTTCTTACTTGCATTCACTTAATCAACATAATTACATACATTCGCACATCATATAAGCATTATAAATGGAATTCATACACAATATGACAAGATGCATTAACCAGAATAAAGTCACAACAATTGCAGAATACTTCTCTTTATTGATATCTTCAAGTGATTACAGACTCTATTTGCCCTGCGCACACAGCTGTAGGGGTCCGCGCACTCAGCTGTGGACTTCCACCCTAGGCCTCTGCGCACTCAGCTACAGAGCCTCTACCTACGCTATGAACCGAAACTTAAACTTCCTACTTCAGAGCTATGACTATCTAAGACTTATCTGAACTACTTATAGCTTACTTAGCTCTTTTATACAATCCCATGGTCCACGGAACATGGGTAGATCTTTTACAACCGAATTTACTTTACAAAAATAAGGGTAGACAACCCTTTATGACTCATGACACCTTTGCGCTTCGCAACCACAAAATGCGGAGACTTTATAATTTTATCACAAAATTTGACCCAAACGTGGGCTTTTAGCCCCAAATCTATCCTTGGGGGATCCCATTCCCAACACTCCAACATCAAAATAAACTTCCAATTGTGAAGAGTCCTCAACATAAAGATAAGAATCCCCTACATCAACATAAACTCATAATTGTGAAGAGTCCTCACCATAAAAAAAAATTGAGATTATGTGCCTTGTTAAGCTTCATATTGTTCGTATGCTAAAAGTGTAATAATGTAAGATGAATAGTTTACCTTCCTCGTGAAACCATTCATCATGTTAGCTTATCGATCATTGGCCATGTGCATGTTGTTGTTTAACCTCAATCTTTTCCATCATAATGATGGAGTATCAAATTAGTAGAAATTTAAAGGTGAAAGATTATAAAAAGTATATCCATTCACAAACACACTACACCAAGAAGGACATGAAAGTTTAGAATGTCATTCAACATAATTTAGAGTTAAATTTCTTTGTATTCCATTAAAGAGGAAAAAAATGACTATTATTACTAAGAAAGGTAGATTCACTTCTAGGAGAGGAGCAAAAGATTAGTAGAGGTTTAGGAAGATTAAGGTAGTTTACATGATGGAAGATTGGTGTGGCTTGATGAAGTACAAGTCATTATAATCATTAAAGGATGACAGTTTCTTCAAGGTAGTTAAAATAGAACCCAAGACCTCAAGGCCATTTAGAGATGAGGAGACAATGATTAATTACAAATATTTCTAGAATTCACTTCAAAATTTAGGCTTCATTTTGTTATTATGATAGATTGTCAAAAATGAAACAAAGGAGAAAATTTTGAGCCAAGGCATTAATTCATCATTCATTTTAGTAAGAATCAATTCTCAAAAACTTCTTTCTCATCTAGGTTATATTCATGGTTGATTTTCTTATAGTTTTTATTTATCTTTACGATAAGTAAGGTAGGAGGTTCAATGCATGATTAGTAATTGAGGTGTAAGTTTTCTTACTTATCCCACAAGGAAAACAAAATTACAACTACCAAATTTTGGTAGAGTACCTTATGCTTGGTTGAATTTTTTGTTGTCATTACTATGTCGTTTGTCATTTTTGTAGGTATGAGCAAAAATAATGTTAAAATTCAAGTGTAAGAATATAAGCAAATACTAGAGATATGTGGTGAAATATCTAAGGAACAAGTGCACAATACAAATTGTAAATCTATTTGGAAAAACCACAGGGAAGATTTTGGCATAGATTCATGCTTCTTGAGAATGTTAATATTGATGTAAATATGGAGGATAGTGTAGGACCTAAACTGCTTCTAATTGGTGAAAAGTTAGTCCTCTTCAGACTTGATGAAACAAGTTAATAGCCCAAGACTTAAATACATCTAGGAAGAGTGAAAACCTTCCCCCTTATGGACCATTAGTAGGTCATTTCAAGTGCAATGGTTTTCCTAAATTAATGATGATTAATTAGCCTACATTTGAAGAATACAAATATTGATTATTGTCTTCACTACCATTGGGTAGTTGAATTATGATGTTTTTTCCACCTTTCGAAAAAATTCTATTTTGATGCTCGAAATAAAATGAAATATAATATAAATTATTTATTTATTAAAATTTTAATTTTAATATAAAATATTTGAGTAATTTTGAATTATATCGAATATAAAAAAATATTTAGAACAAAAAAATGAGCTAAACACCCAAAAATTAATTAAAAGTCAAAGTCAAAAGTCAATTAATCTGAATGTTCTATTTTTGTTTTTTTAAGCATATTTTCTAATAAATTTATCCTTAAATCTAACAAATAAATTTAATATTTGTTGGAATGATAGACTTGAGTTGTTAAATATGTATAGATTGAATGCCCAAATAATTTTGAAAACTTTAAATTTATCTATACATTTCAAACAATGAAAAATAGTAATTCTACAACAAAATTATATCATAAAAATCGACGAACTAAATAAAAAAATTAAAAAAATTAAATTGCTTTAAACTTTACACATGAAAAGAATAATTTAAATCATTTAAATAGACAAGCATAACACTAAGCTTGATAAATAAGCCTTGCATTAGACTAAAATCCTAGAACGAAGGTAACTTACTACAACCCAATAACTTAACATAACTTATTCGAATGGGGGCCATGACCATGCTTTGGTGAAATGTTGTTCATAGAGTACTCACAACGCTAATTGCATGAAGTTTTAATACTAAATGCATGTTGCCATTGATTCAAACGCTTAAATTGGAATTGGCTTTGTCATATCAATCATATTTTCTTTATTTAATGGCTTAATAGTATCGGCGACTAAGTCTGCAGGTGTGGTTTTATATTCACAAGTAGATTAGGTTTAATTCATTCAAGATGTTCTATTGATAATCATACATATTTATAATTTTGTTACCACATTGCTAAAAGTAAAAATAGGCAATTGTATGGCACCCAACTTCAAATTGATGTGGACCAAAACCAATGGTACGGTAATGAGGACCATAGGGTTAACAAACAGGTCTTGCAATATTGCAAAGCTTCAATGTTGATTTAAGAACTGTTTTTAAGACAACAAAGATAATATAAAATGCATCAATAGGTTGGCCCAAACAAGTGACATCTTTGTCCTCACCATTTTCTTCATCTAGAATTTATTCTAAATGATAAAACCAACAATTTTGTGTTAGAAACACCTTATAGCCTACAACTATGCTTATGATGATGTTACTATCCTTATCACTTGTACCTGAGAAAATTGCTACAAATTTAACACCCATGATTAACACCCATGATTGGATTCATGGTCATAAGTGCATATTATGGTTGCAAACAAGTAAAAAGGCAAGTGAAAACATAGGATGCAAAGAGGAAAATGCATTACAATGTAAATATTTTAAATATTTAATTAAATGAAAAAAATGGAGTGGGAGAAAAAGAAGTGGTTTTGCAAGTATTCATTAATATATATTGGATGATGATGGTGGGGTTGTGTATATGAAACATGTATATGGGACCCATTTCATGATGTCTAAGTGAGGAAAGTAAGTAGTAAAAATAAAAGAGAGAGAACAACCACATTATAAGTTTATGTTGCATTGTGAGGTTTAAAAAGGAATAAAAGATCGTTACCTAGTACTATTGTATCTAAGAAGCAATAAAACAGGCTTATGTGACATTTTGACATTTAAAACATAATCATTGACAAGAGCCCATTATGCCACCCCTTCACAAGGTGTGATAGTAGATATACAAAACAAAAACAATGAAAACAACCACATTAAAATATTATAGTGCAAAAAAACATTTCCTCACATGCGAGATTTGAAAAATGAATAAAATATTGTTATCTAGCAAAATTGCATTCAAGAAAGAATAAAAGAGGGTTATGTCACAATTTGGAATTTAACACGTAATAATTGAGATCTATTATGTCTCATTGTGATATTGAGAAATAAGAAATTATTGAAGGAAGATATGGATATTATGTAATATTATAATAAACACAAATTAAATAAATTTCAGGTTATGACGACATCATTTAATATGAATTTATAAAGGAGAACCTCGGGTTTCAGTTTTTAAAGGAGTTATGGATAGTGTCTGAAACTAATCGGGCAATTCAGGGTCCATCGATGTCACGAACATCAAAAAGGTGGCTTTCGGCCCTACAGCAAGGGATCATTTATAGAATGAAACAGAGGCTACAGTCGACTAGTGAACAGACTTAGCATGTTTTGATTCCTCCAAGGGTCATAGCCAAGAGGGAAAATTGGGTCGTCAATGCTTTTGGTTAAACCAAAAACTCATCAAAAGAAATTTTAGAATAAACATGTTGAGAATAAGAGTCAAGGGATAGAGAGAGATGCCTAGGCTTTTGCAACAAAGTTCTTTGCTAAAATGATTATTTTTTCTACAATGGAAAAAGGGGAACACACCAAAAATGTGGTGGATAAGGACAGTGATGTTCATAAGGTTGATGCCCCTCAACTATTTGTGCAAACACTCTTAATAACCTTAATTTCATTGGAAGATTGTTTGTGTGCATTTTGTTTCATGATAATTTTTGCATTGAAAGTGTCTTGGAGTTTAAATTGATGAACATATTAAGATCAGTGACCTCAATATGAAGTTATTTGGTAGAATTCACTACTCTAGCAAATGACAAGTTAACTCTGGATAGATGAATATTGAAAAAAGATGCCAAAGTTTCATATGTAGATGTCAAGTGAGAAAGAAATGGTGTGCTCTAGCATTGATGAATAACTATCTACGTGTGTCCAAGATGAGAGGTATAGAGATCTAAGATGTTGAAGAAGTGAAGATGCCCAAAATTTGAGTAATTTCATGGGATGACAAAAATGAAGATGGAGACAAATATGCCCATGATGTGAACAATTGCGAAGGAGGATGCTGATATTCTAATCGTATGTGTCATGAATATTTTGCTGGTGTATTTAGTGTTGAAATTATTTTCAATGTAAACAACATTCTTGAGTCTTCATAGTACGAAGTGTTGTAGCAAGATATGAATTCTAACTACATGTTGTGCTCAATAAATTTCTTGTCAAGTGGTGCAATATAAGTCCTTATTGGCATGTGCATAGAAAATGCAAGATTCATATGGATGCATCCGATATCTAGACTACTTACCTAGATAAATGGTGAGTACAACATATAACTCCCATGTATTTTAGTAGATGGAAGTAGGTTCCATGTTAATCCCTAGAGTATAACAATATCCTAGTTGATCGAAGGTATCAATGGTACAATTATTTTCTATATAGTACCGATGATAGTTATTTAGGTGAAAGGAGGAGCATAGAAAATGTATGAGGAGGTAGTGATTTGCATCATTCTCTGTAGAGAAACTAAGATTGGATGTAGGTTGAATTTTTTTGGAGTGGAATGGTGAGATTGAAATAGGAAGAGTAAAGAATTCTTAGATACAACATGTATTTTTTGGATTTTTGTCTAAATAAACCAGGGGATGGTGTGTGTGGAAGCATGACAGCAGCAATGGATATTGGCTAGAGAAGCAACACAAGATATTGAGTCATCATGGATAAATGGAGGTAAAATTTTGAATGGTGTGTTGAGTAAAACAAACTCATGATCATGTTGTACGATTATTCACACATTAAGTTGTGGCAAGTATATATGGCATTCCTTTTGATGTATTAGTCCTTAAAATGTTTGATGTAAAAGGTAACTCCATAATTTGGAGCATATATGTATAGAGATCTATGTAACATGGAAAGGGCATATCATTTTACGACCTAGAGAGGCATGCATACCCCTTTAACATGTGTCCCTGATAATGATGTGATAGATTATCTAGTTTAGTTTAGTAGCCTATGTTAGGGAGTTCTTTAACACTATAAATAGTGAGCCATGTCTTGGTTGGATGAACTTGAGTGGACCACATTGGTTGTAAACCTTGAAAAGTGAAGTTTTACAATCAAGGAGAGTTCATCAAAGAGTTGGATGAACCATGTACATGAAGATACATTCTAGTAGATTAGTGGATGCAACATTTACTATGAATTTTGGTGGATGGTTATTTCTTTATATGGACATCAACAATTTGGAGATGTGTGCATGATCAAAGTTCAAAGTGATGTTAGAAATGTGTTTTAATTGATGTCAAAGGAAAAGAATTGATGGCCAAGGAAAAGAAGATGATGGAAAATGTGTTGCAAGGCTCAAATGTTTCCACGCGAATTAGTGAGGAAAGCAGTAATGGTGCATAGGGTTTGGAGCTATTTCTTGTCTATAAAATCATGTCAAATGTAGGTGAACCCCACTTATATAGAAAGATCTCTAAAAGAGCTTTCCAATCGTATGTGGAAGTTTGAAAATCGCCTCCTAGATTGAAAGTTAGAGCTAGTCAAAGCTAGGGACGTAAAATTCAAATCTTGCAGAGCTAATGTGATTGGAGACCCTTTTGGCGCATAGTTAAGTTTGGTGCACATATAAAGACAGTGGAGTCGTTGGCAGAGTTTCTATCCAAAGCACATGAAAAACATGGCCCCTAACAACAACACAATGGAAGAATTGTTATTGGTTGTAGGTGGAGCCCCCATAACAACTCATCTTGATGGTTATACCCTAAAGAAACCTTAAGGAGAACTTCAGGAAACGAGTAGGATGATGTTGGATGGGTGGACATGGTAGTAAAAATAGTTTAAGGACCATTGGAATTACAACCATGCTAACATGGCAAAGATGTCATAACAGAGCTAGGTGTGTTGATTGGTGGAGTTTTTTAGAGTGGGAGGCCCCCACACGACATTTAAATTTTTTGCACATTATGAGGTGGATCAGGAGCCATGATTCCCCACCAAGACACTGGCTTAATTGCATGGGGTTGAGTGTAGAAATTCCCACCTGTATATCACCAGATAATGCATTATACTAAAGCAAAATACTTGATCCACTTCTACAAACAATTATGCAGAAGCTTAATCAAATTGAGCAAGATCAATTGAACACATATAACTAATAAGAAGAGATCGATCACACATAACATGGAAGAAATAACCAGGGGAAAGCCTCAGCCTAAAACCCCAACTCTGTATTATCATACAAGTGGAAATATAATCCGAATTACAAAAAGAATCAGCTCACAAGCTATCCTGCTGTCTCTGAAATCCCTCTGTTGCTCATAGATAGTTAAAGGCCTCTCTCAAACCTTCTCCTCTGCCCTCCAAGCCTCCTATTTCTTTGTGCAGTTTTCCTTGGGGTCTAGTGCAGCCACTTGTGTGAATTGGCCTCTTCACACACTCACTAACCTCTGATCCAACTACGCAATCCTGAAGGAGATAAATCCTTCTCCATGGATGAGTTTCCTTTATAGGAAAAATCCATCCAACTGATAGTACACTGTCCCTCCTCTGATCTCAACTGGGTCTTTGGTCTGAACTAACATGCATGAGTTATTCATGAGAGAATATTCAGTTATCTGAAGTGCAGTAGTTATATGCAAGCAATGCATTTAACTAATTGAACTCACATTAATTTAAACAAACTGTTTAAATCAATCTACTGGACTTGACTCAGTTAACTGAGCCAACTAATTACTACTCAAATTAGAACTCATCCTTTATCTCTTTAACTGATGGATAAATTCGTCAATTTACTGTTGCATGTCCTCACATAGACTTCATGTTTGATTTTTCACAACTAATTAACTCATGGTGAATTAATTAATTTATTTTCAAACAACTATTAAGTTCAAATTCGAATTTTACTTCCTATTTTAGTCGAGGGATTGACTAAAAATGGAATCCATCTTGAACTGCTAAAAATAACAATGCTATTTTTATCACTTCCATTTTTCATTCCCTGTTGCTTAATCCAGCACTAGTACCCAAACTGTTATTTATAGCAGTGTTATTTTTAGCATTTCTTGTTGCCGTTTTCAACACTCCCTCTCAACAAGAAAGGCATTCAACTCGAACTCGATCCTGTACCTTTGGACTGTTTTGCATGCAACACTTCTACCAAGTGTGGTTTCTCCAGCAAGTCTAGAAACAAAAAAACTCCCAACTGACCTCTCCATTGAGCTAGAAACATACTTTGATGCTAAATCTCTACCTGCTGCTGACAAGTTCTCCCTCTCTGACCTCTGAGCTGTTGCAACACTCCATGCATCTCGAACCATTGCACACCTCTCTGTGCCATCCTGCACTGGTGCAACACTCCTGTGCCTCTCGCATTGTTGCAGCCTGCTAGCTATACACTGTATTGGGATTCCTGCACTGTAGCTCTCTCTGTCACTCCATCCGCGTTTGTCTCTACCCACTTAGCCAGTCCTGCTACTCCTTGTCGAGGCTACTATAGCAAAGTTGAATAAAAAAGGTTGGGTACCTCAAGGATCCTACCCATATTCCAACATTCTTGGGATGACCACTCCACATTGCCCCACCTCCTACCTGGAGGTATGGATACATGTGATCCCTCTACCCACTTGGCTCAAAATTTCCCCCTACAGGAGTTCTCTGCATGAGTAGATGTCTCTACTTGATCTCCTCTCAGCTTCTCTAGTTGTGGCTGCTCCACAACCTCCTAAAGTTGCTTCACCAATCGTGGCTCCTCCATAATTGTTTGAGACTTCTTCTGGCGCTGCATGATGAGAGGTAATGTACTCTCCCTCTCAACCACCAAGTCTCCATCAGTTGCCTTGCTCCTCAAGGCTTTGCATGCATATTGAACCTCAAGAGCATACAGGTTCTTGACCCGTGAACCGATCTGCTTCACCTGTATAGTGATGATGCATCTAAGGAAAACCTTTCCCTTACTGGAGACTACATCATAGCCTTTGTCTTCTAGCATCATGATTGACACCAAGTTTTTCTTCAGTCCTGGTACATACTTGAGATTGGTCAAGGTAATGCGAGCTCCATGCTCCCTCTGAAAAATAATCATGCCTACACCTGACACACTATACTTTTCATCATTACCCATCACTATGAGTATCTGGAGATCTTTCTCCTCCAAAGTATTGAACAAACTCTTGTCGTCAGTCACATGGAAAGAAGCTCCATTGTCAAGAAACAAACCATTTCCCACCATGGATGAAACCATGCATGTGAACAGTGTGAAATCCAACTCGAACTGTGAGGCCAATGCCTCACCTTCTGATCCTTCTACGGATCCATTCTTGGATTTCCTCTATGGACAATTTGTAGCAAAATGGCCCACCTCATGACAATGAAAGCATCACACTTTCGATTTGTCAAACTTCTTCCCACCTTGGGAAGAACTGGATTAGGAAAGAGAATCCTTTTCCTTCCCCTTCTTCGCGCAGTTTTCTTCATCCTCCATGGATGAAGAACCATCTCTGGTGCTTCTTCTTACCTCCTCCTGCATCAGATCCGACCAAAGTTGTTCCCAATCTGGCAGTTTCTCTCTTCCATTAACCGAGTCCTAGTAGCTATGCCAAATCTTAGGAAGATAGAGGAGTGCAAGACTCACCATGTCATCATTAGCTGTCACAATCCCTACACTTCCAAGCTCATCCCTGCATGTGGTGAGCTTATTCAGATACGTAGAGGTCGTGTTTCCCTTTTCACACTTGATCTTTCGAAGCTTGTCTTTCAGCGCTAGCTTCCTCTGATAGCTGCTATTCTGATATAGATCTTTCAATATTTTCCACATTGAAAACAATGTCTCCTTCCCATGGAGACTCGAGACTATGTGGTTCGAACTCCCTCCAAAAGGATTCTCCTTGCTCTAGCCACACATTCTTCCATTCTGCCAATTGAGTAGCATTAGTCGGCTTGGGGACTTCCTGCTCAATGAAGTCCTTTAGACTGTTATCCTCTAATACTATCTCCATGCAATCCGTCTCGGCTATATTATTCGAGCGGCCATCAAGGGCATACTCAAGTCTTAAACCACTGAATGCCATACATGAAATAGAGATATGATAAGAACTCGATTTCTATATTCAAGAACCACAAACTTCGAACTTCTCCTTCTTGTATATTGTTCTTTGCCTTGATCAACTTTGCTCTGATACCATGTAGAAATTCCCACTTGTAGATCACCTGATAATGCAATATACTAAAACACAATACAAGATCTACTTCTACAACACTTTGCGGAAGCTTAATTGAATTGAGCAAGATCAAGAGAACACATATAACCTAGAATGAGAAATCAATCACACATAACACAGAAGAAAAAACCTGGGGAAAGCCTCAACCTAAAACGCAACTCTGTATTATCATACAAGTGGAAATATGGTCTAGATTACAAAAAGAATCAGCTCACAAGCTATCCTGCTCTCTCTACAATCCCTCTGCTGCTCATAGATAGTCAAAGGCCTCTCTCAAACCTTATCCTCCCCCACCAAGCCTCCTATTTCTTTGCGCAATTTTCCTTGGGGTCTAGTGCAGCCACTTGTGTGAATTGGCTTCTTCACACACTCACTAACCTCTAATCCAACTACACAATCCTGAAGGAGATAAATCCTTCTCCATGGATGAGCTTCCTTTATAGGAAAAATCCATCCAACTGATAGTACACTGTCCCTCCTCTGATCTCAACTGGGTCTCTATCTGAACTGACATGCATGAGTTATTCATGAGAGAATATTCAATTATCTGAAGTGCAGCAATTATATGCAAGCATGCATTAACTAACTGAACTCACATTAATTTAAACAAACTATTTAAATCAATCTAACTAGACTTGACTCAATTAACTGAGCCAACTAACTACAACTCAAATTAGAACTCATCCTTATCTCTTTAACTGATGGATAAATTCCTCAATTAATGGAGAAATTGTTGCATGTCCTCACATAGACTTCATGTTTGATTTTTCACAACTAATTAACTCATGGTGAATTAATTAATTTATTTTCAAACAATTGTTAAGTTCAAATTCGATTTTTACTTTCTATTTTAGTCCAGGGACTAACTAAAATTGGAATCCATCTTGAATTGTTATTTTTAGCACTTCCATTTTTCATTCCCTGTTGCTCAATCCAACATTGGTACCCAAACTACTATTTACAGCAGTGCTATTTTTAGCACTTCTATTTTTAGCATTTCTTGTTGCCATTTTCAACACTCAGTGTGTGAGTTCCTTGGAAAATTGAACTACCTAGTTGCATAGATCAAGAAAGGGGATAATTTTGAGCTAGAAGAATGCATAAGTGAGACATTAGTACATATACTCAATGATTTAGATAGTTTTGTTCTCTAGTGCAAGTGTTTCAAGTGGAGAGATTGAGCCAAAGATCGAGTAACAAGTGTCAGACAAGTAGAGACAGTGATTCCGAGGAAGATTTCTAGTTCCAGAGAGGAAACAACAAGTGAATGAAGTATTCAATAGCGAAGCTAGCCCAGAATAGATGCAAGGGTCACATGATATTTTCTGACTGGTCACAGTTAGGGTCACGCTTATTTTTCCAGTGCATTTGCAAGTATCACACAGTTTTCCCAACACATCGACACATATCATTAGAAGCATAAATGACCTATGCAGGGGTTGGATGACCAATTTTTAGAGGGAGATAGAGGTCGGGGTCTGCTTGTGGAGAGAAAGAATTTTCTCTCTAAATATTTTTGTCAGATTCTTACTGATTGGATAGCTATCTGGGCTTCTAGATATTGTACTTAGATTTTCACTATTGCATAATAAAATAAACTCTCAGCTGTTGCAACCCGTTTTCTCACATTGGGTTTTTTTGGGACTTTTGTCCAAAATAACGGTGTCACAATTTTTGTGTGTGTGCTAGCATTTCTCAATTTCCAACATTTTATTTTCTACAACGCAGTTTTATTTTGGTGAAGAAATTGTAGTGTGAATATTTCGTTATTTTGTCGTAAACAAAATAAACTACACAATTAATTTATCAGTTAGAATAAATATTTCCATTTGTTACATTTCAAGGAATTTCCACATGGTTTCAGAGGATATTTAATGGATTAGAAGCTCAGTGGTGAAGGGAAAAACTCGCTAATTAGAGGGAGTTGCAGTGGAAATTTTTTAGAGGGTCTCATGTATTAGCTCAAACAGTTGCGAGAGCATCGTGAGATTTCCTTGTACAACCGTGTGTATTGTGCAAGTACAATTGGATACCCGCGAGTGTAGTGAAAGGAGTAGAAACTCATATTTTCATTGAGAAAATTTATTTTCTAGGCACAGAGGGTTTTGTAGCAGATACCCAGGGAAAAACCAGTGTTAGGTGGAAGAGAAAGTGCACACACAGAGAGGGATTTTTCCTTAGAGGGTTTCTAGATCTAGTCTAGGAGGAAATCCGTGATTTCCAATAGTAGCTAGTAGGACTGTACATTCCAGGAAGTAGTGAAAGTGGTAGAGTAGGCAACCAAGTAGGAAAGGGAGGATATTCCTATTTATTTTCCAAGTTTTTGAGTTTCGTAGATTTTGTAGTTTTACAGAGATGCCCATACGAGATTGCCATAGCAGGTCATGCGAATTAGACAAAATGCATATGTGGATAATAGATCGACTTTTGATTGTTTGAGACAAGTATCAAAGGAAGTGCAAGTTGTCTAGTGTGAGTTACAAAGTGAAGAAAGGCCCCATTAAAGGACAATACTTGAAAGGAGATATTAAGGCACCAAATCTAGATGGAGGAGTCTGAGACTCTAGTGTGCTAGTTGGGTACGTTCTAGCACAATTGCAACAAGGAGATCAGTTAGATCAGTTCCAAATTATTTCAATGGGACCATCACCTTCGCTACAAGGGCCCACAATATCATAGTAGTAGGTTTAGTGTTAGCAAGTGCAGTTAGTTATTTAGAAGACAACTGCATATCTAGTTGCAGTCAATACTGGAGAGACAGTGCAAGAATAGTTGTAGTGACACAAGTAGTGAGAATTTCCCAGTGCACAATGAAGGTGCAGTTCCAACCAATAGAGATACGCAGTCTAGTTTCGAGTACAGGAGGAAAATGTGAGTTTTTAGGAGGGAGTAGAAATATTTCTGATAGGGAGATCGAGACTTAGAGGGAGCAGCCTTATGGAAGCTAGAACTTCAGGATGTGGGGATATTAGGCTCATTATTGCAGTAGTTGTAACAATGGTACAAAGATAACAACAGAGCAATAGTAGCAGCAGTGTAAAGATAGAGGAAGAACAATAACAACAACAATATGAGTACATTAGACTTCACAGTCGCAGAGATTTGGGCAGGCCTAGTGAGGAAAGCATCAGATGGTGTTTCCTCATGGCTCATTACCTTGCTATAGGGGCCCATAGTATTCAATAGTAGTAGGATCAATGTCACCTGATGCAGTTAGATTCTAGAGTGACAGTGGTAGACTAGTAGCAATGAGATGATGAAGAGCACAAAGCAGTGTTGATAGAAGAGCACGAGGATCAGTGGAAAAATCAACAACAATGTAGATTTCTCAGTAGACAATGCAGAGGCTAGTAGCTGTGAGAGACTCAAGTGACAATTCTAGCACAAAGATACATTTGGTTTAGTATTTTGGATGTTTCTCATTTGCAGTAGTTGCAGTAGTAGTAGCAACAATTGACTTACAGTGCAGATGGAGAGTTGGTAGCAGTACAAGATGTGGAGTGTAGTGTTAGCAGTGGCACATATGCAACATGGTTTAGCTATAGTCAGTGGAAGATGAATCATAGTTACCACATTAGTTGGTCGATGGTGGTAGGAAAATACAGTCGTCAAACATCAACAACGTGGTTGGAGGATATTGTAGAAACATGGTGTTGCAATAGTTTTGCAACACTAGTTGGGGAGAAAACCTTCCTCACTAAGAGGGTGTGTTAGTTTTTGTAGCATCAGATGGTGCTCTAGTCTTAAGGCTTCGTGGAGAGGCTGAAACATAGGATTTCTCCAAAACACAAAAATTGTTTCTAGAAATTCCACCTAGAGATAGCTCAATTAAATTAATTGACCACAATTGACAATTTCCTAAGTCTAACTTAGGAAAAGTAGTTAATTAATAGGAATTAATTGAGAAAGGTGTGAATTATCTAGAAACTCATAAGGATAGACTTGGAGATGATCTCAACCATCGTTTAAGTTTTAATCATGGTTGTTGTAGTCCTAATTTGAGATTATAAGAAGAAGTCGATGGGTAGGTGGAGGACACACTCAATGTGTGAGTTCCTTGGAAAATTGAGCTACCCAGTTGCAGATATCAAGCAAGGGAGAGAAGTTTGAGCTAGAAGGATGCATGGCTGAGATACTAGTGCAGATACTAAGTGATATAGATAGTTCGATTCTCCAGAGTAGATGTTTTAGCAGGATATATTGAGTTGGAGATAGAGTAACAAGTGTCAGAGGGGTAGAGACAGTGATTCATAGGAAGATTTCTAGTTCCAGAGAAGCAACAACAAGTGACTGAAGTATTCCATAGCAAAGCTAGCCCAAAATTGTTGCAACGGGCGTGCAATTTTTTTTGACGGGTCACAATTAGCATCACATGGGTTTTCCCAATACACCTGTGAGTATTGTGCAGGTTTTCTTAGCACAACCACGTGGATCATAAAAATCAGAAAAAACCTGTGCAGGGGTTGGATGACCAGTTTTCAGAGGAAGACAAAGGTCGAGGTTTTCTTTTGGAGAGCGATAATTTTCTCTCTATGTATTTTTGTTAGATTCCTATTGATTGGATAGCCAATTGGGCTTCCAAAGATTGTACTCAGATTTTCTCTGTTGCATAGTAAAATAAACCCTCATTTGTTGCAACCATTTCTCCTACATTAGGTTTTTCCAGGGAATTTTGTCCAAAATAATGGTGTCACAATTTTTGTGTGTGTGCTAACATTTCTCAGTTTCTAGCATTTTATTTTCCATAGTGTAACTTTTGTTTTGGTGAAGAAATTACAGCATGAATATTTCGTTATTTTGTCATAAAAAAAATAAGCTACATAATTAATTTATCAGTTAGAAGAAATATTTCTAGCTGTTGCATTTCAAGGAATTTTCACACTCTGTAAGCGACATGTGGTATGTGTGACATTAGCATGACATCATCCCCTTGGCAGGACCCTAGAAGGATTTGAAGCGATGCACAAAGGAATTGGGAGGTTGACTAAGCATCAGGATGATGTAGCCATTGTCAGAGCGAACTCAACCTAAAACTACATTGAATTGGTTTAGGTGCCACAAGAGAACTCCATCAAGACACATCATCCTTGAAGGTCTAACCTAGAGAAATTTTGAATGCACAAAGGAAAATGATCGGGATGATGGGCATTGGGACACATCAACATTGACAAGAGGAAGTGAAAACCAATGAGAAGCAAGAAGGATGGCCCCACAGGACAACTCATCCTGTTGAAAATACCCTGGAGGTTTTAAGAGAGAGAAATAAGAAAAGCACCAAGATAAAAGGCACCTGGGGTTAAAAAATAAGCACCAGAATGAGTATTTGTTCAACAATAATGAGCAAGTGTGTGGAATAGGTTGATAAAGAAAATAAGCCCTCAGAGTCTTAAAGAGTAGCTAAGCACCTAAAGAAAAAGGTGCAGGTCACAACATGAGGTCTTTTGGGTTGATAACAGACAAGGGGCTAGCGTGTAGGGGCTAAAAACTATTATTGGAGGAACATACGAATTAAGTGATGGAATTGGTAGTTAATCCAAAGTTAGAGCCCTCTAACTGTATTAAAGTCCATGATAAACCTTATAAACTGCCAACATAGAAAAAATTCACAGTTTAACTCAGAGAATGAGCCTAGAATAGTAGAGTAGAGGTTGTTAACTTGAAGAACACATTCAAAATACATATTTTGAACATAATAAAGACCAAAATTTAAAGGCTCATGCAAAGATAAAAGTGAAGATAACTAAAAAGAAAAGAAGCTTGATTTATCAACAAAAGTTCTTTATAAGTAGAATTGATTGAGGAATTATGTAAGACGACATGCAAGACTTTGTGCTGAAGTGAAGTGTTGGTGTATTTCTGAGTAATCACAAATTACTGAAGGTAGCATTGGACAAATTGTTTTATTGTGTAATAAGATGTGTCATTCATGGTTCTAGTGTGAAAACGGATGAAAATGAATCATTGATGTCAACCACGTTGTAGCTTTTAGATAAGGGGTTGTAGCTCCCTCCATTAGGCGATAGTAAATATTTGGGGTTTTAGCTCCATTTAGTTGTAGATGATAAATTAGGGAGTTGTAGATTCTTGTTGGTTGTAGCTAAATTTGTCATCTACAAGTTGTAGCTTGCCTTGAGAAGAAATTGAAGAATTTGTTTGTTCCTTGCGTTATTGAAATTATTTCATGTCATGCTCATATGAATGAATTGTTGAAGTTATTTGTGGTGTCTTAATATCATTGCATAAGTTAAAGAAAGTTTTTTAAATTGTGAAAATACCTATAATATTGATTCACCCTTCCTAAGTATTGTCATGGTTTCTAAAAATTAGTATCAGAGCCAAGTTATTTCGTATCAGTTTAACAGCTAAGAAAGATCGAGAACCATGGAAAACCAAGAAGGAGGATTTACCAATAGGACACCTATGTTCAAAGGAAGAAATAATGTGTTTTGGAAAGCAAGGACGAAGACCTATATTCAGTCACTTGGAGTTGATGTATGGAATGTTGTAGAAGAATATCAAAAGCCTCCAACAATGATTACTAAAGATTAGAAAATGGATTTCACATGTAATGCTAAAGCCATGAATTCCTTGATTGATGTGCTACCTAAATCAGAACTTGCCAAGGTGATGGACTACACATCTACCAAATTTATTTGGGACAAGATGAGTAGCTGTTATGAAGGTGACAACAAGGTAAAGAAAGTTAAACTTCAATGTTTTAGAATGTAATTCGAGTCTTTGAGGATGCATGATGATGAAGATATTGTAAAGTACTTTTTTAGAGTTAATGAGGTTGTGAACACTATAAGAGTCCTTGATGAGAAGCTAAATGAAGATATAGTATTTAAAAAGGTGTTAAGATATCTTCTCGAGAGATTGAATCCAAAGGTTTTATCCATTCAAGAAATTACCAATCTGAACACTCCCACTCTAGACCAATTATTTGGAATCCTTATAACAACCCTGGTGAAAATTCCATGTAATAAATGCTAAAAACAGTAAGCACGGATGACTGGGACACTTATTCCAAGCTGAATGTTGGGAAAGACATCCTCGGGGGTGTTCATTTTGTTGTTTATGGCTAAGGAAATTGGAAAAGGCTAAGGCTAAGGCATTAAAAGGAATTTTGGCACAATTATTTATGAAAATAATAGAAATTAGGAGAAAAAGGAGGTGAAAGGTCACAGATTGCATGTGAGGAGGAAAATGAAGTAAAATAATGGAAAATGAAGAAAATAGAGGCCTCATTTATAGAAAGCCTTCTGAGGATCAACTGGTAACCTTGTGTTGGATCTCTCTCATTTTTCTCTCTCTCTCTCATACTCTCGGATACTGAGATTTTTCTTGGAGAACTCTTGCAGGGTGTGGCATACTTGGATTTTTGGAACAAGAAGGCAAAGGAAAAGCATGAAAGTGAAAAAAGGCATCGACATCAGCAACTACATTAGATTTGCTTGTAGGTACCGAGTTTCATGTATGATTTCTTCACAAGTTTGGACATGCATGGAATATGCATGTGGATTCTTGGTCATGATCTGTCATTGGCATGACAGATTGCGTGGATTGAAAGTGGATTGCCTAGCCTTGACATTTCCTAGATAGCCATGGTGACTGTGGGTTTATTTTAATTGCTTTTTTTGGTTGGTTATCATGTTTCCTTAGGTTGGGTTGAGTTATTATTTCCTGGAGCCTTGGTTGGATAAACGCTCCGAAGCCCTGTAACAACTTGGGTTGAGTTACTAGACCTGGAGCCTTGGTTGGAAAAGCACTCTCTAGCCCTTGGTGGGTTGAGTTATTAGTCTTGGAGCCTTTGTTGGACAAACACTCTAGAGCATGACGATAACTGTGGGTTGAGTTACTAGTCCTGTAGCCTTGGTTGGAACAAACACTCTGGAGCCCTGGATGGCTAGGATGGAGACTAATTTGGTGATGGTTTTGGTGATGTCTAACCATGAGGTGGAATCACTATTTGATGGGTTGAGGTGGATGGCCTCTAGAAGCCCTGGATGAGCTTTGATTGATGTGTTCTATGAGTTCCCACATTCATGCTTGGAATATGGCATGGGGGTGAATGGCTGAAGAGAGATTTGGCTCAACAATTCTACGATCAAGTGGAATGTGGTAGTCCCATCTCAGTTGGTTCATTTCATTCATTAATGAGATGCATTCCCTTAATTTTCATGTGTAAAGGTACTGACATATTTATGGATTTGATGGCTGATATGTTTATTGTATTTATGTTCCTATTATGTTGGTTATATGTACATTTTATGACAACAACCATGTATGGCTCTCAGCATGTTTTTACTTGTATGTGAATGGATGATGTGCCTATGACCCAATAGATGATAATACAACAAATGGCATGAGGGAACAATGGTTCGTAGTCATTCTCAAATAAGTATGAGATCCCTACACTTAATTATGTTATTTACACCCGTGGGTTACATGTCGATGATATGTTTGACAAAATCCCTATCATGGCTAGTAGGGATCTAGTCAAGATCTTGAACAAGTATTTTCTTTAGTACTTTCATTTCCATGTTACTTTACTGATTTGAAGAGATGTCATTTCTAGGCAGTGTCCTGAGCTCTGAGCCTGATAAAGTGGCTTAAATCCTAGGGTCGTTGGCACAACACTGATAATTTTGGTCCACAGTCGCTGGCAGGCAGGTCTATGAGAGCAACTTTAGGTTGTTGGTCGCTCCCTTGCCCATAGCATGAGAGAAAATATGGCCCAAGAGACCTAAAACAATAATGGGACCTAGGGACAAGCTATCTAAGTGGCTGACTTGTCTTCTAAGGGTTCTGTCGATGATGTTGGATGTTTGTATGGTGTGTTTACATCGATTCCACTTCCTTAATGTGACCTAGGAGGTCAAATCATATCATAGTGTCCCCCTGTCACATGTTTACCCTGGTTGGCCGATTGCTTAGGTAGATGTGGGAGGAGGGTGTTACAAAGTGGTAACAAAGCATGGTTCACCCCTCAGACTGGATGGGATATGTGTTGGTCATGCATGCATGTCAATTGCATGTGTGTCTCTTACACATATATACTTGTTGCAATTACTTCATGTTGGATTAGGGTTGTAGTATGGTTATCATGACTTTGTTATGGGTTTCATGAAATATATTTGAAATGAGCGTGTGACTGAATGTGTATGGATTATATGTCACTTACATTTTGATTCCATGATAACTACTTACATCCTTGTATGTTAGGTTACATTTTTTAATATTTTGATTACATGCATCAGTCTTGTAGGTTGATTACAAGAATTGATCGATTATGTCTGAATACATTTGGTTTTGCGTCTTTGTGGTTGGTTTGAAATTATGCATACTACTAGTTGCATGTGGCAATGTGTACAATGGAGTAATGGTTGTTGTCATGCATGAGATCATATCATGCATTGCTGATATGGCCTTACATTGATGACTGGATCCTAGTTAGAGTAATGTTTATGAGTTGATACATTTACTTGCGTATGTCTATATGTTGTTATGATTATGTTATACATGTATCATGCTGATTTGGTAATATTGCATACAAGGTATCCTCCCCAAGATATATTAAGGTACGCGATTTATTGTGATTTGGTTTATCTGACATACTATGCCTTGTAGGAAGAAATATCAAATAGCTAGCAAGATGGTTGACTACAAAGACTCTTCCTACGAATCTGAAGAGCTGTATCATGTTGGGAACTCTTCCGACTTGGTAATGACACTGAGAAATTTAAAGGAAGAGATCAGGAGTAGTAAGGCGGATAATGCTAGAACAAAAATATCTAAAATAAATATATGTAAATTAAAAATATTTTAACCATTAAATTTGATTGTTATTTATTATTTTTGAATATGTGTGTGTTAATTTTTTATTTATATCTTACACACTTGAATTATATAGATTTATATATTTTAAACAATTATAGTAGAAGTGTAATTCTCAAAAAAATATGAAAGTTAATAATAAAAGAAAAATATATATTAAAAAAATATATTAAATTTTAAATGTTGTTTCATTTATTGTTTTAGAATATATATATATACTATATTTATTATATATATATTATATAATATATATTATATAATGAATTGATGATGATGATTAACATTCACTAAGATCGATGTAGTCTAAGGAACCTTAAGAAAGTAAGAGATATTTGAGATTCGTTAATATTTTATTTCTATAATCAGAAAGAAGGGATAAGAGTGTTCCAAGGTCACTATAGTTTTGCTTACACAACAATTCAAGGAGGTTGGTGGTGTGGCAAATGGTTTGGAAATGTGAACGGATGTGAATAAGAGTTAGACAATCCAAGATTAAGTGTTTTTCATTCTCAACCCTCTTAGTATTGCAAAGGTGGCACATTCTTTTATCCCAAGGTGTTTTGAGAATAAACCAACACTTGTTTCACTTTAAAACTCATGATAGTTTATTATATATATATATATATATATATATAATATATATAATAATATGAATTGATGATTGAAATTATTCACTAAGATCAATGTAGTCTAAGGAACCTTAAGAATGTAAAATGTGTTTTATATTCTTTAATATTTTATTTCTATAATTAGAAAGAAGGGGTAAGATTGTTCCAAGGTCACTATAGTTTCACTTACACAACAATTCAAGGATGCTGGTGGTGTGGCCAATGTTTTTGAAATGTGAACGGATGTGAATAAGAGATAGGCAATCCAAGATTAAGTGTTTTTCATTCTCAACCCTCTTAGTATTGCAAATGTGGCATATTCTTTTATCCCAAGGTGTTTTGGGAATAGACCAACACCCGATTTCACTTCAAAACTCATGACAGTTAGTTTTCATCTTCACAATATTCATAAACACTTATAATATAAGTATAATGTTTCAATAATATGTAAAATAAACATATCTATAGTAAAAAATATTTTAATCTTTAAATTAATATATATATATATATATGTGTGTGTGTGTCTGTGTGTATTCGATTTTTTAAATATATTGAATTTTATTTTCAAAATTTTAACGATTGAATTTTTGTTGAACTCTAAAGTCGTAGAACTCAAACATGAATAAGGTGACTTAGATAAGGATTTAATAAGTATCCATTTACTTGATAATATTTATGTAAAATAGTTTTCCTTATTATTAATCATATTAGAAGGAAAATATGATCTTTACTTGTTAGAAGGAGAAATGTTTGATAATATGTTCAGTACTTTTTATCATATTTAATGGAAATATATCAATCATAAAATAAAATAAAACGTGGACTATTTAGTCCAAAAATGTGAGAAAAAATAAACTCATAGTTAATGGAGATTGTCAATTATTTGTAGAAGAGAAGAGACAAATATGCTACAGAGTAAGGAAGTTTTATCCAAGCAAGATGAAACTATCAGGGATGAGTTTTTCTTGAACAAAGAGAATCCATCACATATATTGTGAATAGCCTCTCGATAAACCATGGGAATGCCAACATTTCTGTAAAGAAATGATTAAGAGATTCAACCGGTAATAACTTTACAATAATACTTCAAATGTGATGTTTACTCATATTACAATATCCACATTTGTAAATGGGCATGTTCATTTAAAAATATTGCTTATCCATAGGAATAAGACCATTATAATATTTCAAAAAATAGTCATTCACTTGTAGTTATTTTATTATTTGTAAACTCTACATTTCGTTAAAATGGGAGAGTAGAGATTATTACACAAAAAAACATTGAGATATCTACATTAATTAAATAATGTCACACATATAAATAAAACGAGCTTTATATTATGATAGGAAAACTATCTTGGACACATAATCAACCAATTGAGAAATTCACTCAGTTAAGAAAATATCTCAACCATTCTAGGAAGCTAACTAGTTGGAGAGAATCTCTCAAACTAATTAGGCCTCAACAACCTTCTAAATAAGAGGAACAAATTCATTTTGGTAGAGACTAGATCTCTACAAAATTGACTAATAATTCATTAATTAAATATGATCACACATATTAAGATAAGTGAGAGTTACATACTCCAACACTCTCCCTTAATGACTAATTTTCTTAATATTGATTAGTTGAAGTCTTCATTTGCATCTATTTCACTACACAATGTAAATATTCAATAGAAATTTAAACCCCTCAAGATTTCTAACTGAAAAACAAGAGACACAATTCTACTCCACTAATCTATGGAATGGAAATCACAATTTAGAACATGCATAGACCTGCAATTAGCAAAACCAAAAATATGTAGTGATTTCTAGGGGAACCCAACTAGGAAAAACCCCTCAAGCCTCTTTGCACTAATCAATTGAATGGAGAAATTATTACAATTGCTTGCTCCAGCTCTGAGATCAACCTGCAAAATAACAATTGTTCTCTCACCTTAATGAGAAACTTTGGTCAACACTTAGCCAATTAGTTTCTCACTAAGCCTCTTATTTCATTGTGCAAATATTGAGGAAATTGCCCCCTAAAAGATAGAATTTTCTCCAAATTGATTGCACAATTCCCAAGGATTGATCACTCACTGCATGCAACAATTGTACATTCAAAACTAGTATACAACTCTTGTTACACTGCCTTGTAATCTGCACTTCAGCTAAAGAATTCGAATTCCATGCATGCATTAGCTATTTTGGGTTGATTGATTAGTTATCTAATGGATCTCTGAGTTAGAATGTTGTCCCACTGCATAACTAACCTTCAACTGACTCTATCAATAATTAGAGGTTTGTTAACTAAATACAACTAAAAATAATTGAATTCAATTACTAAAATTTAGCAATCACACATGCATAACTGAACTCCAAACCCTCTAACTCAAATTTACTAAGCTAACTAAGTGACGAGAGCCATGTCACACTAGTTAACTGCCTCCATGTTGTCCTGCTGATGTGAAAATTCGATTTACTCAAATTGACTAAGGCTAAAGTCAAATTGAGCATTTCTTGCTACATTTTTCCAACACTCCCTCTTAGAAGGAAATGGATTTTTCACCACCCTTATCTTGCACCTATGGAATTCAAATTTACCACTTAACAATGCCTTTTTTCAATATGTTATCATCTTTCTCCCTAGTTGGAAGGTATTGTAGCAACATAATTCTACCATGCACAAAGTCCCGCAAATGATTATACTAGATATTAATTTGCTTGAACATGTCATGAAATACTAAATTCTCAAAGAGCTTCATACGTCTCCGATTATCACAACACATCACTGTCAGATTCATCTCTTGACTAAAAAGACCCACAAGTATTTTCCTCATCCATATGTGATCCAGGTGGATATTAGTGGCCACCATCTTATTCCACCTAGAATTCCAGTCAGTTTCAATTGTTTCCTTATTTATTTCAGCGTTTACTGTTTTTAGCAGTTTCTTGGATCCCAAACTTTCGGAGTAGTTTTGATCCCCTAAAGAACAATTTTTTTTAGGTTCGGTGCAGGCCCATGTGGCAAAACCTATAGTACTTAGAGAGACCTTTCCAATAAGGTATCGTAAGCACCAAACAGAGACAATATGACCAATTTATGACCCTGGGAATTTGGCTGCCCAACTAACTCCAACGGGGCCCACAAACTCTTGGTGTTACATCTCTTTGGGTTAGGGTTTTGGTTGTTTAAGGTTTTCTCATGTTTTTCAATAATAAATATGCCCTTATGCCTCATTGTAACACATTTCAGAGGCATGTAGCTACCACATATATTCTTAGAGATAAGCTTCCATCACCCAAGCTAGCACTAATACAAAATGGCTAATTAGTTACTAAAAAAATGACTAAAATTTGCATATAAACGACCATTTTTCAGTCAGTGACCAGTAGTAGATAATTTACAATATCTTATAACGTGACCAACTTTTGGTCGTTTTTAACTTAGCCATTAATCGATTGTCTCAATTTTATCGTCTAGTAGTATATTTAGTCATAAATTTGGTCATTAATTTAGTCATTAATTTCCACAATTAATGACCAAATATACAAAAAAATATTACTACACGATCACCCAGGAAAACTAATTAATGACCAAAGAAATATGACCAAAATGTTAGTCGTGTTATAAGATTGTAGAATTGAGGCTTCTGTGATCCATTAATTTTATAAGAAGAGCTTCGGCATAAAATCACATGAAAAAGATCATTGTCGACGCGTTTCGAACCAACTAGTGTGGTTCATCGTCAGGACAAGTTGAAGAAACAAATCTAGCCTGGCATGTTAATTAGCCGTTAGGTAGCCGTTGGAGTCTCTGCACAGTCTATTTAACATGCCAGGCTAGATTTGTTTCTTCAACTTGTCCTGACGATGAACCACACTAGTTGGTTCGAAACGCGTCGACAATGATCTTTTTCATGTGATTTTATGCCGAAGCTCTTCTTATAAAAGTGTTATAAGATACTGTAAATTAGCTACTAATAGTCATATATATTCATATTTTAGTCATCACTTGAAACCAATTAATGACCAAAGAAATATGAATAAATTTCGATCGTGTTATAAGGTATTATAAATTAACTACTAATAGTCGTATATATGCAAAATGTAGTCATCATTTGTCATCACAAATTTATCAATTGCAGTAGTCATTTATCTTTTCTTGGTAGTTTCATATTCATTATATAAACAACTAATTTAGTGGTTTATATTAATTTAATTTACTTTCATTAATAATCATTATAAACGACTAATTTAGTCATATATTCATTTTACTTGTGTTCATCATTAATCAATATAAATTATTAATTTAGTAGTTTTAGATTAATTTTATGTGTTCATTATTAATCAACATAAATGAATTAGTATGATTTTGTGACTAAATTGAAAAAATAAAATAAATAAATCATACAATGTGCATGTTCATCTAATATGAAAACGCAAAGTTACATATGTTAATTACAATACTGAACAATATCAAGTGCAACTATAAATAATTTCAACCACAAAAATTATATTATATGAAATCTCAAGTATTAGAATATGAGTTGCCAACTTAATATTGGTTGGACTACAGTTTACAGATGAAATATTATTTCATCACTTCAAAACATTATCATTGTGTTGCCAAGTCATTGCATGTGAATTCACCAACTCTGAATATTTGACCATTAGTCTCTATGTACGTGTCTTATGTGGGATATTATTTCTAAGGGTATCACTAGACCTATTCTCTTCTCTCTCCCGTTTTTCATTTATCGCTCCATTGTTATTGTTCTCTTCTTTCTTCAATTCCTACTTCTTACCATCAATACTGAGTTCCCTTTCTAAAAACAAAAGAAGATACAATGCATAATATAAGACATGAAAGACAATGAACACTAGAATATAAACTAAAGTAGACTATAAAAGATTTATATGACATATTCCTCAACATCAGCAATGTCAAAGCCATTTTTCCCCTTAATAGCAAGAAACTTGAACAAGTTTTCTTCAGTTGGGAAAGAATGGCCACTATGTGGCCAAATGACCAGTATAAACAAAGCAAGTAAAACATCACCATAGAAAATAACACCTAAGTAACTTAGTATTCAAACTTCGTGGAAATCTTAGGCACAATCATGTCAACTAAGTTACATGCTAAAAAGCTCAAATTGTAGATAACTTGTGAAAACAAATAATATGAGGTGAGATTTCTAATGCTTGTCGTTGTATCCACAACAACATTTCATTATCTAACACATGGACTTGGTCAAGTATATAAACAACCTGTTGTTATGTGGAATTTTGCATCTACAGATAGGCACAACTTCCCTAGGTGGGTAGCTACACCTAAAACAACAAAATTAAAGAGTTTAACTTTTTCCTATAGAAGATAAATAAGACAATGGACCTATTGTTATCTTTCGCTTCCCTTTTTCTCCTTTGAATAGCTCATGTCGCTCCTTGTCGAACTGAATCCACTTGATAAGAACCTGCAATCATAAACAAAGGACAAAAACCAATCAAAGCAAGATATCTATCTACTATAATCAAATGGAATCGAAATAATTTACACATATAATCATCATAAATAAAGACAAGAATATGGGAAAAGGTGTAAACAACTTTATTAAGTAGAAGGAAGAGTTACAACCAAATAAGTTTGATCCCATGTCACTCATTCAACTTGAGTTCCATCCTTCATAACACCAAAAGCACAACACTCCAGTAGCATAACAATAGTTGCTTATGATCTCAAACCTCAAACCAATAGTATCTCCTTCCAAATTGTCAAAGTCCAGCCCCTGATCACTATGATGAGTGCTCAATTTATAGGGAACTGGAGGTGGTTTTTTCATAAATTGGGCATTGAATGGCTTTTCAATTTAGGAGTTAGTTTCCATGGAGGAAGGGATGAGAGTATAGGAGGTTATTTGATTCATTCCCTATCCAATTTTGAGCTCATAGGAGAGGATAAGAGGTGGGAATCTTCTAGAATGATCCAAAATGAAAGAATATTCCCAGAACCCTATGAAGATTTCACTCAATCTCGCTCAACACAAGTCAAAGTGGGCCTAGGTTCTCTCCCAACACAATTACCCCTGACCAAGGCTACATTGGTCCCTCAAGTAGTCATTTTAAGATGTCTTCAGGCCAGGAAACTCTGAGGAATGATGACATTCAATGTGATGACTTGTCTAGGGCATGTAGCAGATGAATTAGGGTTTTATGAGCCCTAAAAGTACTGATCTGAATGTTGGGAGTGATATGCCCAAATAGACTTGTAATAGTTGCCCCCTAAAGCATGAATTAAAAAATGATAATGTCGAGTGATATTCTTTATGATGTGATGAGGAGGTTTTGAAGCGGATGGTGACCTACATCAATTACAATACATAATATCATGATATTTTGAATTTTTCATGAATCACTGAGGGAACGAATACCCATGCTTAGCATAAAATCTTTCATTACATTTACATAGATATTTGTCTACAGATATAGACCCATGATGGGATGACCATCAGCGTAAAGCCATTACATAGATGATTTAGTACTCTCCTGAAATCGCAACCCAGATGGATGAAACTAGATCCAGGGTCTTTTATCTCGTTCAATCATTCGCTCAAGTACGAGACTAACCATGTGAATATGTCATCTGAAGTCAAACATGGGAATACACAGTCTGATTACCAGCTAATGATGTAAGTCATTAACAGACGTAAGAGAAATCACTGATAATGATAATGATCCTCAAGGTACTGCAGTACATTTTGCATGGTGTGAACGTATGTTTTGATGTCGAACACCATACAAAGTCTTTCGGTCAAAGGCTAGTGTTGTCAATCTATCGTCGAAAGCAAGAAACTTTCCATTGATGTATGCAAGCCCCAAGGTATTGGAAGGGTGTTTCTAAGTCAACTTCTTGGATAATGTGTTGATTTCAACAAGAAGCGACTCGACGCAAGAGGGCCTTGATGTATCCCACATCAATGACACGAAACGAGTGTAATGATTTTTGGAGACGAAATATGACTGACGACATAAGGATCAGGAATGGCGGTCATGAAAATGAAGGTTTATGACTATTGCAAAGGATGAATTTAACTGAGTGACTTCTCTTGAACATGTCGGCGACACTGAATGAATTGGCAACATTGACCCAAAACCAAAGTAATGGATGGTATGATAGACCATAGGTATGATAATCATCAGGTAGATAACCCAACCCAAGTAGTCACAGAGATGAAGTGAAAGTGTCATGTTCAAGAACGACCTGCTACCATAGAGTGGTTTACCCCTTTTCCTATTTTCCCCAGTCATTGCTGACCAATACCTCTTTATTTGTTGTCAAGATTGAGGATGATAACATATGCTTGTTGTATAATTCCACCCTTTGGGTGAATCCATCGCTATGTGATGTTTTAACGAGTCTAGCGAAGGTGAAACTTGGTCTTGTCATGATGTACAAGTTTGTCGCTATTTGATGTTTTAACGAGTTTAACGACAATGATAACTCGGTCCTTTTCATGTTTAGAGAGTTTGAAAAGGAACAAAAAGAAATCTCCACAAGTTCTTTTTCATAAGTTTGTTTCTCAAGTCTGAAAAAGCGTAAAATAATATGAGAGAGAACCTATTGACCATGTTCGATCAACGCATTCCTTTTTTGTAAATAATCTATCTCGGTCAGGAAAAGGGTTAATCTTATATTAAGTATATGTCGTTACCAATCCGTTAACGAGCTAAAAAGGACAAGCATTCGACAATCTTTTCATATTTTGAGAGTCTGAAAAAAGCTTAAAGAGGACTCCAAGGGGGTTCCTTTTTCGATGTTCAACAGAGCTTGAAAAAGAGATAAAAGTATGCTCTGTGGTCAAAGTACAATTCACGATCATGCATGTCAAATTCACTGTATCAATTGTAAATCTATTCAAAGCAACACCAAATAGATCAAACATACCTGTTTCATTGGTAGAAATAGGTAAATACTAAAGTTTATTCATTTAATGATCATAAAATAAACATAAAACAAGAATTTACCATGTCATTTTTACCATTTGATATTTACCATTCAGTTTGTGCTCTGAACCAGTTTTTTACCTCGAACTTCAACAGCTGATTGCGAGAGATTTTGTGGTATCATTTCTCGTGCCATCTGGACCAGGTAGAAGATATACCCATTCTCTTTATTTTCATGTCATTCTTTTTCAGCTTTAGGCAAAATTTTTAGGTTTTTAGGGCCCGTGGGGTTAGTATATTTCACCCTGGGATCAACACAGCCTTCTACATCAAAAATTGCATTGCAGAGCACCTAAGTAGAAGGGTATCTACTATGCAGTGCACTATCTCCTTGCCTGGGCTGCGCTGGGTGAGTTTCACAAATTTGTTTCACTTGTTTGGCCCAAAATTTCTCTAGTTTTTTGCATGAAATGGATCATAACTAAGATTATGGTTTGATTTCAAGCTTTTATCAAATCATAATGTCTATTACTTGGCAAGAAAGAGAGCATGAAGAAAAAAACATGGTTTCCCTAAATGATCTAGCTATTGTTGAGGCCCTCAAAAACTGTGGGTTGCTCAAATACTTCAAGTTGTCCGGGATGAGGCAACAATTAGAACTATTGCAGTTCTTAGTTCATGCATGGGATCTGATGGATCAGGCTTTTCACATAAAGGACAAAGTGATCCCTATTATGATTTATGATGTTTACTTTCTTACCAGGTTGTCGAGACATGGTGCCCCCATTTCTCTTATAGGATTTGCCCGTGGGGGTGAATCTGTGAGGGACTACATTCGACAGTTTTGTCAGCCAGGTACACAACCTAGCAAGGATGGGAAAATAAAAATCAAGGATGTAAGTGATTTTCCTTTGAGAACAATCCTTTTCACTATCGCAAAGTTGGCAGGGAGTGTGACACTTCATCTGGCGAACAGATCATACATCAAGTATGCGCTTAAGTGTCTTGAGCCAACTGTATTCAACTGGTGCAAGGCCACACTTTCTTCACTGAAAAAGAGTAACTGACAAAGGTAAAGAGAGGTAATATGAATAATTTAGTTACGGATCACTCTTAATTGCTTTTAAATTAGAGAGAATTCTATTGATGTAACCTCAGCATGTAACACTGGGTGTAGCTAGTCTTAGAGATCCATGGATGTAGAGGTGGGTCGAATTGATGGCTAGACATGTTGGTTTGTCATCAATTACATTTTCTACTGCATGCTTTAGTTGGCTTGATCGACAACACATTATCATTGAGGAGCATCCATACACAGGGATGGATTTTCGTGGAGATCCAGATTTGAGTTTACCAGTGGATGCTCAATGGGGTGCTATAGGTAAATTGCTTTGACCAAATGTTTTTGAATTTTAGGTTTCTACATGTTTTTGTGTTTTTGATGTTTCCAAGGCTAAACTAAAATCATTCTCATGCATACACATGTTGGTACTGTTCGACCTATGGGACATCAACAGGAGGCAGATGGACCAACGCGGAGAAATGTCGGGAGAGCAGTTCTCTAGGATTTGGATTTGACTGAGACACTGACAGAGTCGCAGGATCATGTAGAGGGGTTAACCCTTAGTATTCCAATTATCCAGATCAAGGAGTTACCTATGAGGTTTCAGCGCCATACTATTGGTGTTCCTAGCCGTTGGATGAGGCTATTGTGCATGATAGTTCAGGTTGTGACCTGTTATCATGAGCATCACTAGGTCTACTTAGGATGATTTTTGTATGCATTTTGAGTTTTTAGGTCAGATGACCAAACATGTCTTGGACACAAATTTTGTAAAAAAATTAAAACATCTATCTATTTTTACTTTCATAGTTTTTATATATGGTTATGTGCAATTCTATTCAACTAATGATGTGAATTGAAGATTTACGTTTACATATGTTGCAAATGTATGTTTAACACATAGTTCACTAATGAATTAGTTAATGTGTTAAAGTTTATGGAAATATGTTGATATTGGATGTACTCAAAATGTATTTCCAAAATACAAACTCTAAGGAACATACGAAGAATAGTTGGGTTTCAGACAGTATAAACACTTGTTAGTTGCAATACGACAATTTGTGAGTCCATCCTAATGATGATTCAGTAAATGCCAAGTGAAATGGCATTAGAGATAAGTTCGATGAATGCGCTATACTCAGTGATATTGTTCATAGAACGACTGATAAAAATCCCTTAAAAACTCACTAACTCGCCACTTGGAGTGAAAATGGCCCATGCTGAGAAGATAGGTTCTACGTACTATGAATAGCACCATCGGTGTAACCAATAAATGGTTCCAAATATTTTGACATCTGTAACAAATGTGAAGCGGATTACTTAACCACATAAAAACTTTAAAAGACACATGGACACACACACATGCAATTAAAGCGTATATACTGTGATTTTACTACACTCAATTAAGCATAGTAACATTTGAGTTACAACCCATTTCGGGGCTGCGACAATGGAATTACATCATAATCCACCAACTCCTAGGAACCTTTTGCCGAAACACACTTGACAATGTGAGGGCCCATCCATAGTGGTTCAAATTTTCCTACTCCTAGTTTATCAGCTTTTTGGTCATAAATCAAGACTAGTTCTCCTTCTGAGAAAATGCGAGGCTTGACATTTCGGTCGTATTACGCTTTGATTTGTTTCTTATGTGTTTCATTAACTGATGCGGCTTCACGATGGGTTTCATCCAAATGGATGAGTTCTAAGAAACACACTTCTTCATCATAAGTGTCGGGTAATGGGTCGATTGTGAGTTTAAGAGATGAAATTTCACATTGTATCGACAAGATTGCCTCTAGACCATACACCAATTGAAAGGGTGTGAATCTAGTTACATTCCTTACTAAGGTTCGATATGCCCACAAAGAAGAATAAATGATTAAATTCTAGTTTCGTTTTTGAACCCCTATCATTCTTTGAAGAAATCGCTTAAGGACTTTTTTGATGGCCACAACTTGTCCATTAGCTTGCGAATAATAAGGGGTTGAACTATAATGTGAAAGTCCTAACTTGGTAGTTAACTCAGTCATCATGTGATTGCGATGCGACCCATTATCTGTAACTATAGCCTATGGTACACCAAACCAGGCAAACACGTGGTTGAAAAAGAAAGTGCATCCATCTCGCCATTGTTTGCTATTGTAGGCATCGCCTCGGCCTAATTTGTGAAATTGTCAACGACGACTATAATGTAGCCATGCCCCTTGGCCGACTGAGGGTTACATGTCATGAAGTCAATGCCCCATTTGGCAAATGGTCCAACAACAACGACAGGATGTAATGATGCAGGTGTTAATATAGCTTTACGGTCATAGAACTGACATGCATGATAGATTCTGACAGCAATAATGCAATATTTGAATATGGTAGGCCAGAAGTAACAAGCATGAAGAATCCCCTGTGCAGTAGCATAAATAGATAAGTGTCCACCACAAGCACCTGAATGGCAATCATTTAAAATTTTCTCAACTTCCTCATGTGTGAGGCACCTCCGTAAAATTGTACCGATACCATGACAGTAAAGAGTGTCACCAATGATCATATAATCTTTGGCTTGGTATCGGATACGTCGCTGTTGTGAGCGAGAGGTATCGGGTCAAAAATTTTGGGTCTGGAGATAAATCAATATATTTTCATACAGGGGTTAAATGATGAAATCAGGAATAGAGACTCATCCAGAATTGATGGTTCTGATGTTGAATCAATGGTATTCAAGGGAAGGTCGCAAAGAAGCTCGACGAAAACTAGATATTTCTTTGATTTGGATTTGATGAATTCCAAATCAAATTCATACAAAATGACGATCCATTTTGAGTATTTTCCCCCCAACAATTGATGTGACAAAATATATGTCATAGGGTTGCAGTATGAAATGACAGTGGTCTTTCGGAGTAGGATATAGTGGCGAAATCTCTATACAACTTTAACATCAGCCAAAGCTACCTTCTCAACATAAGAGTACTTAACCTCTATATCATTGAGATTGCGACTCAAATAAAATATTGGATGTTCAATCCCATCTTCCTCTTGGACTAAAACTATCGCAATGGTTGTATCTACAACGACGAGATACAAGAAGTAGTCATTTTTGATAATTTGGGGAATACATTAACGACGCTCTAATTAAGGTATCTTTAAGAGAATCAAAGGAAGCTTGTGCAACCTAATCCCAATGGAAGGGTATCTCCTTTTTCAAAAGAAGAGTAAATCCTTTAGCCATTTTAGCATAATTGGGAATGAACCTCCTCAGAAAGTTAGCCTCCCCTTGAAGTCTCTATAACTGTAGTAGATTGGAAGGTGGAGGCAAGTTAAGAATTGCCTGAACCTTAAGAGGGCCGAGTCAAATTCCTTCCTTAGACACTCTAAACCAAGAAAACGACTAGAACCAACACAAAACACACATTTATGTGGATTGAGTCATATTTTGTACTATCGATACCTTAAAAATATAGCTCTCAAATGCTACGGGTGATCAGTCTGCTTTCGTGAATGAGTAGTTAAATCATCAAGGTATGGTTGAACAATGTGTTTGATGTCATGGAAGGCATAGTTCATTGCCCTTTGAAAATTTTCCCCTACGTTCCTCAAACCAAAAGGGAGTTTCCTGTAAGCGAATGTACCCCATGGACAAATAAAAGCAGTTTCAGATTGGTCCTCTAGGTGGATATTGATCTGATTATAGCCGGAAAGTCCATCCATAAATGAAAATGTTTCACATCCGGCACATTCATCAATAATCTAGTCGATAAAGGGAGTGGGATAATTGTCTTTTGGACAAGCTTGATTAACATCCCTATAATCGACGCACACTCGTATTGTCCCTTGTTTCTTCATGGCAGGAACAATATTGGAAACCCAATCAGTAAGTGGAACTGGGTATATGAAACCAACATGCAAAAGTTTTTCAACTTTGTTTCAATGGCAACAACCCTCTTTGGATGAATAGGATAGAGGCGTTGTCACACTGGTTTGACATCAGGATACATTTTAATTTCATGTTCAACTATACTAGAGTCAATACCTGGCATCTCCTCAGATGACCATGCAAATATATCTCGAAATTCACAAAAGAGAGGACAACAAATATCAAGTTCTAATGGAGAACAATATTCGCTGACATGAATTTTTTCTACAACTTTAGGTTTGGTAGAAATATTGATAGAAATAGTTTCTTCAATATTTGACAAGTTTCGCTCAGAATCTACTGTATCTATAAAAATAGAATTCAAAAGAAAATCAACAACTGAAGGGTAATTAAGTTCATTTGAAAAATCTTCTATGTGATCTAGAAGATGGGAACGATGATGATAATCTTCCCATGGTTCTTCTTTTGTCATCATTGATTGGATGATTCCTTCATCAGTAGAAAATATACTTGAAAAAGGATCAGAAGAAGTACCATATTCTAATGAACGATCTACCCATACAATTGGGGAAAATGGATTTGGGTTTGCTGCGCAAGCCAGAAAGATTGATTACTATGCAAGCTCAATGGGGCTTAGCGACATGATTTCATTGCTACTATCAACTTCAGAACTATTGGTAATCTTCCTTAAATCAGATGAAGTAGAAGATATCATGTTGCAAGTCTCAACTTTTTCCACTTCAACCATGTTTTATGGTGACGGTAGTGAACAAGTACCCATTAGGGAAGAATACTTGAAGAGACCTACACCAATGTTTTGAAGAGATAACGGGGGTCCGTCAACTAATGGAATTATTGCAGTAATCTGTTAACTAGAGGCGAAGAAGGCTAGTTGATCAATAACTTTCTTTCTCCTTTATGAGGGAATGCAATCATATGAAAATAGGTTGAAACCACAACAGGCATAGCATATACCCACGGTTTTCCTAGAAAAATTTTGTAGTCAAGGGGTCCGTCAACGACCTCAACTTCAACAGTTACTATTTTTCCCCCTAGTTCAATTTACAAATTACTCCAGATTCTACAAGGTGTATATGTGCGACCGTCAAAAGCTTTTAATGTTGTTGGTGAATGTAACAAAGGTGGTGAGCCAAGTGTTTTCCAGCAATTCATTGACATAATACAAGTAGATGCCCTCTCGTCCATAATGGTTTGGTGAATAAGTTTATTCAAGGCATTTACTTGAATTAGGAATGCTAATTGTGCTGGTAACTGTGATGTATAATTCGCATGGTTGAAAGCCACAAGATTGGAATCCATTAGATAGATTCCACAAATTGCTGACAACAAAGCCTGCTTTTGGGAGGGACAATTTGGAAGCATCTCAAGCGTCGACATAGCAGAAGGTGACTAAGCCAAATCTTCTGCTATGTTATAGTTCTATGCTGCTAAAGCTCGAGGGTTAAATGTTGATTTATGTACAACTCCCTTAGGTGATTTTATTGTTAACTCTGGTGCAATAGGCAGTGGAATAGGATCCGACGAAGTCGAAGTCGAAGGATTATGTTGATCAGTGGCCTGGTTATTCGATGACGATGGTTGATTTCCATAATCTGTACTTTGTGTTGACACCAAAACATCAATTTTAGGCTTAGAGATGGATATCATAAGCACTAGGAAGTGGAAGCATGAACTGTAGCAACCATATGTGTCTTCCGGGTTAGGAAAAGGATCAATCAACACTGCGGATGTACTAGAAGTCTTAAGAAGCTTTGAGACTTTAGAGTGGTGAGGACAATATCATGTAAAGTGCTCATCATTACAGATTTAACATGGGTAATGAGGTTTCCTAGCCGAAGCAGAGGAATTAGATGATTTCTCTTGAGGGGGGTTATTTTGTTTCTTCTTGTTTTTCCCCTTATTCTTGCTTCCTGGTTGCTTTTCATTCTTGCACTTGTCAAATGACATGACATTAGTTTAGGAAGCAAGAGTGTTATCCAATGCACTTGAAGTTTGATTGGAAATGGAAAGTCTTTGACCAGATGGTCTACCTACCATTTATGTGCTCGAAGAACCAATCACACCATCACCGTCATGAGAGTCCTTACTCGATGGTGGTGGAGGAACAGTATAAGCTAGTCTAGGTGCATTCGGGATCTTGTCATAGAGTGTGTGAGAATATGTATAAATAAAGTCCAAATATTGGGGACAAGCAATTACTTTCTCTTTAGTGACAATTCCACCTTTCGCCACATCCTCAGTGATAGATGGAAACATGGATTTTATAAAACACTTAGCTAAAAGCTGATCAGGAGCATAAGTTTTGACCATTCAATGACAACGACACCACTCATGAATATGATCAGAGATATGAGTAGCAGTAGTATGTTTAAAGTTGGTCAATAGTTCCCTTCCAGTTTCATATCATATGGGTAACTGGAAGTGGGTTAAAAATGTGGTAGCTAAAGATGTAAAGTTATCAAAAGAAGCTCGTGGTAACTCAATGTACCATTTCACAGCCGGACCAGTAAGTGTTCCCTGGAAAATACGTAGTCTAACTAAATCATCATTTAGGGAGTTTGATGAACACCATAAATGAAAAGTCATGACATGGTTGGATGGGTCTTCTTCGAGGTTTCCATCGAATTTTGGAATATCAGAAGGAAATTTATGACGAATCATTGGCCACCAAGGTGCATAAAAAATTTGGTCATTGGTACGCTGATTTAGATATGGTATTTCAAGCGTTGCAATAAAAGGAAACTACCTATTGAGGTCAGGTTGAGCATAACTAGGGTAATATGGGATTGCCTGGACAATACACCTTTGCATACCAGCATAAGGCATCTGCCGCTGGTAACCTTGACAAGGGTAAGTTTGTTGAGAAAATCCGGTACAAGGTGGTCGTTGAGCACCAAGATACATTTTCTGTTGTCCAAATTGTTGACCAGGACCTGGGTAAACTTGTTGGTGACCAAACCCAGCATAGGCTTGTTGACCAAGTCTAGGATGAGGTTGATATTGTTGGAATTGTTGTTGTTGATATTGGGGCTGCCAAGGCTATTGAAGCAGCTGTTGTTGTTGTTCATACAACGGTTGTTGATTTAATGGTTGTTTCCCACCAATGTAAGCTTGATCGGCTTGTGAATACACTAAACCAATGTAAGTATGAGTCATTCAAGTAAAAGGTAAAATGACTTGAGGTTGTTGGAATCCAAGCATAAGTGGTTGTTGTAAAACTGCCTGAGAAGGATGAATCTATAAGCCTAAAACTTGGAGGCCTAAGGTTGAAGGACCAACTTGCATAAGTTGAGATACAACTAACTAAGCTTTTGACTATGATAAAGTTGTAACAACAGGCATAGTAGGTATGGATGAGACAGATTGCATATGTCGTGATGGATACACAAGCCTAGGTTGAACGGGAATTGTTGGCTACCACTGATAGACAGTCATTTCAGGATGACCTAAAGACAACAGCATACCGACATATGGTTGTCCCCTAGAAAATGGAGGATTAGGAGATTGTGCATATTGTTCTCTGTATGGGGATAGTCCATTGTAAAGCAGATACATTGGATGGTAACTAGATGAACCTGCTTGATATTGACTTGATGGGTCAAGCTGTTTAGTATTCATTAATGAAGAAACAGATAAAATTCCTGTAGAGGACATGGGTGAAGACCAAGGGCTAGAAGCAACACCTGAGTAGGTTCCAGATAAATATTGGTAACACGATGGGATGGACAGAACACCATACAAATGTGACTTAGGTGTCGTAGTAAACATCGAAGAGGTTGCGATAGAAGATTCTGCCTTAGCTGTAAAAGATGGTACAATCTGAGATGTTGACTTTGCGATAGTCAAATGTCCAAATAAATTTCCTAATGAATCAACAGGTGTCTCAAAGTAATCAAGATCAAAAGGAGCAGTAAAATGAAGAGTATGAGGATAAAGAGAAAGTCTAGTTCCAAAATGGAATGGAGTTCTGGGTGTTTCTTCCTCAGGTTCCTCTTCTATCGAAATCAAACCAGGTGGAAGGATCTCATGTTAGGTCCATAATAGATTTATGATATTTGTTCCTGAGGTAAAGGGGAATTCTCAACAGTTACGAATGTCTGAGGATGGACCAGTCGATCGTCTTCTAGTATGGTAACAACTTCTGATTGTTCAACTTCAAGATCCAAGTGTTTTGGTAAAAGAATAGTAGGTTCAGGTTGGGCTTCTTGAACAACTTCTGGTTCAAAAGTAACTTCTGATTGAACAGTGATAGGTTCAAGATCAACTTCTGGTTGAACATATTCAATTCAAAAGTAATTCCTTATTGAACTTCGGGTTGAGAATCAACTTCTTGTTGGACAACTTGGGTTACTATTTCACTAGATTTAGTTCTGGTGTCCTCAAGTAAATGTGGAGACTCCACTTCAGTAACATATGTACCAGTAATTGTAGGAGTAACTGGAGTAACAATACTTACCGATATAGGTGTTTCTGGAAATTCAGATGGAGAACCAAAAGTTTTGGATGTACTAGATTCAGTCAAATGAGATTACTTTGACCGGATAGGTGTAGCTTCGGGCGGTAAAAGAGGTTTATTCGCTATCCTCCATGAATGACGGGGTAAGGGTTGATGCTCATCCACAATTTCTGATTGATTTTATTACAAAAAGGAAATAAACAAAAAGGGGTAATCTAGGCAAAAGGATTACCAAGCAACTGTGAACTGTAGAATACCTCCGAGTGAAACGAGAAGTACGGGCATGAAATCTCCCTGAATGTTGTGTTCGGTGTATCAGTGTACAAGACAGCTGAATCAGTTACCTAAGGATGGATAGCAACCTAATGTGGTCCTCCCATATATACCCGAAAGTATGTGGAAGCCCAATCCGTGTTAGCATTGTCTAATGCGAAACCGCACAGTGAGAGCATTCCTTTATACTTTACGTACTATAACACCGCCGTATATACGCAAAGGTACATGGACGAGTTACGACATACTCACGTATGTGGAATGAGGTATTACAGTAGAAATGTATCACAGACAAGTTAGCGATCACTTCAATGTTTTATGACGTCGTAACACATCTCTAGCCTAGAACCTCTAAATGTTTTGCGTTAGGTGACAATGCTCCATTAGGATAATTGAGATTAATTTTAAGTTGATCTTGGTTAAGAATTTGCCTTTCAAGGTTCACCATGTGATGTCTTTGAAATTCCTAGAATGAAACTAATATGATAAGCATTATTTTCATTCAATTTTGAACAATGAAAACCTTATCTAATAGGGATAGAGCAATTAGATTATTTTAATCAAAGAACAATGAGCACGTCTAATGCAATTACCCTAAACTATTCCTATAAGCATACTCAAACTTTTTCAATGCACAATGCAAGTTTTTCTTTTCAATTCCATTAATATTGAAATGAACAACAAGAAACTAATGCACATACAATCAATCAATCTTTTTACAAGAATGAAGACTTTACGACAGTTCCTTTTCGAAAGAAATGAAGACTTTTATGACACTTTCTTTTCAGCAAAGATTAATTGACTATAAGCTAACTTTGATAATGATTTGATAATGATAAAGAAATAATTTAAGAAACATTAAACAATCAAGGCCAAAGTAGGGCTAGGAAAGGAAACACAAATTTATTTCAGAGACACAACAATCATTAATCTTTCAGCAAGCAAAAATAGAAGGAAATTTGGAAAAAACCAAGCCAAAGGTGGGATTTTTGACCTAAGGAGGATTAGCGCAGCCCTGAATGGGAGACAATGCACTTCAGAGCATTGTCCTCAAGCCAAGGGTGCTCTGCAGTGCTTTGTGTCTAGATCAAGTCTGCCTTGGCGCTAGAGAGGCCATTCAAGGGACTTTCAAGCACAATTTTTATGAAAAAACACTTCAAAAAGGCTGAAATAAGATTAATGGAGGCAAGTAAAGTTTACTAGGGTGTACTAGGATGAAGATAAACTTCCAGAAATGATGATTGTTCCCCAATATGGTTGCCAATTTGTTATGTATAATTTTGCATCTACGGATAAACAAAACTTCCCTAGGTGGGTAGCTACACCTAGAACAACAGAATCGAAGATTTTAACCTTTTCCTATACAATATAAATAAGACAAGCAACCTGTTAGCCTCCTGCTGCAGCAGGTTACTCATATTTCATGATTGACATTTTACAGGCCAAATATGTCATACTTTGCATGCTGCAATGCTCCATATTTGCTAAACAGTCACCAAGCAAAGAAGGCTACTCAGAGTTCATCTAACTGCTTCCAATATTTGAAAAAGTCATTCAGTTTTGTACAATTTTCAGCTAAAGGAGTCCAAACAGCTTAATCTGGTCTCCCTAGGTTTCAATTCCTGTTTAGAATATAGAGAATGAAAATCTGTCCAAACAGCTTAATCTTGGTAGATTCTTAGATAGGTAGAGAATCAAAGGAGCCCAACTGCTTAATCTGGGTCCTTGGAAGAAATAAGGGTAGTTTGTAGATAGGAAGGAATAAAAAGAAAAAATTGAAATGATGGTTCTGCAAGTCTAAGTGCACCCAAACCAAAAGAAGAAAAAATGTTAGGTGAGTAGGCTGGGTAGGTAGTTTTGAGGTTGCATAATCTTGATTTCTGACCAATTCTATGTTTTCAGGGTGTCATCTCTACTCAGGACATAATCACCAGGCCGTTTTATGTGAAAGAGCTCAAAACAGGCATAACTAACTTCCCTTTCTCCATCTCCCCCAAATCATTAACTAATTTCCTCAAAAAGAGGTCAAGATCTACTTGATATCTCTTAGTTTCATCATTTTTCATGTCATTAGCCTGGGTGAAGATCTGCTTCACTCAAGGAGCATCTATACTTTCTCTACACACCTCTATCTCCCCTTTTGAAGCCTAATATCTCTGAAACTTAGCGATTTCTTGTCATCTCTGCATTAACTACTGACATTATTATTTAACTCCCTATATTTTCCCCATCCCCCTACTAAAACTATGTAGATAATCCCCTTATGTAAATATCCCCCCCCTGGTTGAAATATAACCATAAATACTTCACTGGGAATTACTAAGTCACCTGGACTTTAGTAAGAACCCTCCCTCTGCAAAAATTTCCACTCCCAAGTGTCTGGACCCCTTCCAAACACTAAGAAAACCCTTTCACAAAGGCAAATAACCCTCCCCGCGCATTCTTCTGTGAAAACTATTAATGTTTGTTTGATAAGTTTCCACCGCACAAAACACATTTTGTCCGTTTACTAAAGTTAAAACCCACAGCGCCACGAAATATTAAGCCTTTAACATGAGCGCGCCTTTGCTAAACCCCGCACATCTCCCTTTTTCGTCCATCGTCGGATCGCCTCCCCCAGATTCGATGGTCCTTATTCACATCGCGCGCCTGATTATGGTGGTAGGTTACCACCCAATGTCTGACGGTTTTTCCGTCGTACACCGGGACAGGTGGCGGCCTCCCATTGCATCAGCCCGCCCCTGACAGAAACCACCTCCGTACCAAAGGCGGTCCGATGCACAGGGAAAACCGCCCTCCCCTCACGTAACAGGAGCGCCACCTCATCCTGCCATGTCCCCTCCACGTCACCTCACCCAGCCTGCACCCAGCCCACGTCACCCTGCCACGTATCCCTGCCATGTCACCCCGCCGTACTGCCACGTCACCTTAATGACGTCAGCATGCTGACATCACATCCGTACCATAGGACCCCACTGCTGATGTCAGCATGCTGACGTCATCCGCCATACTGCTGACATCATGCTGACGTCAGCAGCCAAAAAACCGAAAATTCGCGCAAGAGCAAAAGTCATGCTTCAGAGCTCCAGAATGAGAAACGGAGGCAGTTTTCGATGCGCGATTAGCGCGAAGTGCATCGCTATGGGAAATAGGCCATATTGGGGAATATTTAGGGAATATTTTGATTCCTTGGCCCGTTTTGCACCGAAAAAGCTCGAAATTGCTCGATTTTGCCAAATTAAACCGATTTGAAGACAGGAAGAGACCAAAAACAGAGATTAAAGAGTATCAGATCAAATTTACAGGGAGAAAGCACGTCAAAGAGTATCAGAAAGCGGAGGAGACCATTAATGTAGGGGCAAAGAGTATCAGAAAGCGGCGGAGACCATCAATGTAGCGGCAAAGAGTATCAGCGAAAATCTTAACAGCGGCCCAAAGCAGGTGAAAATTAAATACCTTCCAGCAAAGTCAAAGAAAAGGGCGAGGCCACTCAAAACTCTCAAATCACGGTTATTGCACATTTAACTCACACCATAATAGAACTGCAAATCCCAAAGCATAGTTATTCCAGCAGTACTGCATCGAGCCACCAAGGTCCACATTGCACTCTTTTTGATCCAGCTACCTCTGACACAGTTTAACAGATATTTACCTGCATTTAATTTTGGCACAATTTTAGGTTTAGAAAGCTCTTTTTGCAGACCTGTTTTAGGTCAATTGTAATAAATAGTTTGAGATATTTGCACTATAAAAACAACCCTGAATACTGTATTAAGGGTTGTTGTTGGTTGGTTGGTTGATTGGTCAACAAGCTATCTTTAGCTGATTTTGCTCCAGGAGAGACTCGCACTGTAATACCTGATAAGTTTCTATAATCAAAGACTGCTTATGAGCCTTGGAGAATGGATTGTTCACTGTGTTTACTGGTTGAAGAGTGATTATGGAATTCTCGTGCTGTTGTATAACTCAATAAGTGCTTCTTACCTCTGTTTTCCATTCATAAGTTACCATCTAAACAACAGAAAAGAAGATTAGCTTAGAATTTGTTTAAATACACTCTATGCTCAATTTCTGTTGTTTCTTTATGTTTTCCTCTGTTTAGGCATAAATATGAATTCCACATGGCTCATGTTTGCCTTAACCCACGACAGTTATCCAGGGATTCTTCATTGCCCCTAGATAGAGATCATCCTTCCCTTTGTTAAGATGAGTGAGAGATTCTTAAGTGCCTCTCATTCCTTACATATCATTCATCCTTTAGTTTGAAGATTGTGTTATGGGCAGCTATCCTGCTTCATATTTCTCTTATGACCAAGAAACGCACTGATAATCCTAACCCATGACTCCATGCCCAATGGTTTGAAACTTATCACTTCATGAATTGCCTCTCCGCCTGAAAGCATTTTCCTTCCATCCAAACACAAACAAAAACCCCTAAACCAAAAATCTAGCCTAAAATCATCAACAAAGTTAAATCATTAAGAGAGAGCCCTCTCTGATTGTAGGTGGGCTAGAACCTGCAATCCACAGATTGGTATGTGGTTACCTCGGCAGTATCCCTACAGCAGCCTAGGGACAACCTGAGTGATAACATAATGGTGACTCTGCTGGGGACCTCCTCAGATAATCTCACTAAACCAGTCTGCAACCCCACAGAGGAAGAAACCGACCTTTGAAAGCTTTGGTCGACCTGTGTTTTTTAGCAAAAGTTCCCAAAAATAGAGTAGAAGCTGGCTCCAAAAAAGCAAACGCATAATACACGATCAAATTCTGATCCAAATAGCCCAGTTGTTTTTGAAAATCCGAATTTAATTCCTAATATCATTAGAAAACAAAAGAAAAAATAAGACCCAACTGCTGCGAGTCCTGAGACAGTTCAGCCAAGCAGTGTTCCAACCCCTGTCAAAGTTTTATTCCGGTCAACCCCAAGTTCTCCTGGTTCATCACCTCCTTCTCCAAGCAGCTCTTCTACACCTTCATCCCATACTCCTACTACCACTGCTACTCCTTCTACCCCGGTTGTTCCTGTTATCCCCGCTGCCCTAGCTTTTCCGCTTATCCCCATCATCATGGCTAGATATGCGCCCTTACAGTTGCCTCCTAATCCTGGGGCTATGCCTCAGGACTACCAGTCAAAATCACCTATTTTGATGGCACGAACTCCTGCACGGCCCTACAGCATACAAAGAAAATGCAGGATTATTTCGAGAGTTATGAAATTGATGATGACAGTGTAAGAATGAAGATTTGTGTCCAAAGTTTGACCGGTGATGTCAGAACCTGGTTTAGGGCACTTGCACCCAATTCCATATTAAACCCTGAAGCCTTATACCAGGCATTTACTAACAGATGGGAGAAAAAGAAAGATCCCCTACACATACTATCTGAGTATGATACTATCAAAAGAGGACCTCAGGAAACAATATTGGATTCCGTGCAAGGTTTAATAATGTTTACAGTGTAATCACCACAAATTTAAGACCTCCACCTGATCTCGCTTTGTACCAAATTCCCTGATGGCTTTGATGCTGAGATGGCATATCAGTTAAGGGAAAGAGCCCCTCAAAGCCTTGCAGAAATGCAAGATGTTGCTGTTAGTGTGGAAGCAAATCTAATTGCTAAAAGAAACAGAGCTAGAACTGAGAGAAGAACCACTTTTAAAGAAGAACCCTCAGCCTTCGATTAGAAGCTAGATGCTATCATCAGTGGCATCCACGGGCTGGGAGACAGAGTAGACAATGTTGAGAGGAAGACTTCATGGGAAGGTCAACAGCCCAATGCCATAAGGAACCCGAACTTCAGAAAAACTCAAAACACAAACACTGGAAGGGCCAGTCCCAACCATGATATTAGGCCACCTTTCCAAGAAAACTATGCGGAGGCATCTACATCCACTGAGCCCACAGATGGGACTCATATGAACTTTATAGATTCAGAAAATGAACAGCAAATCTTTCTTGCTGAAGAAGACCGACCATACCCTGATGCAAAACAATTTCACACAAAGTCTGGAGAGTCTTTCGATTTTAAACAAGGCTATGATATTGTTGTGTACGAGGTACACAAGCAATACAAATTAAGAACAAGGACCATTGATGTTCCCCCATCTAGCAGAACAAAGGATAGCAAACAGCTCAACAAAAGTAAAGGAAATATCACCATTAATCAACCAGCTAACAGCTCTGTCCCAAGCTCGCATCAGGTAACTGTGGAGGATGTGACAGACACACACTCACCTATTGATCAGCCTCCACCTCCCTCCTCCCCAAAAGAAGATCTGAATAGCACTCCTAAAAATCTTCCCAAAACAGAAATACCACAAACTATCATACATCATGACATAAACATTCCAAAGGAAAACATAGAGAGTATGCCTAAAAAAGAAAAATTTGCCATTATCAATGCCAAGAACTCATTGGAAAAACCATTCAGTTTAGAAGCAGAGATTGGAAAACTCAAGATATCCATTCCCCTCTCAGAACTTGCCAAACATGATGTATATAGGCAACAAATTCAAAGGTCGCTTCAATTACTAGAGGTAAGGGATGATGTAAACATTTTAGACGATACCCCTGAGCTGCTGTTTGGTCCAGAAGTTAACAGAAAAACAACATATGGACCTGTTCCACCTTTTTATGTCAGTCTGCACATACACGACAAAATACTGCATAATGCTATGTTTGACTTAGGTGCCTCACATAACCTGATGCCCAAAGCTGTAATGGAAAGGTTGAACCTTGATGTCACAAGACCGTACAGAGATCTGTATTCCTTTGACTCAAGTCAAGTCAAATGTTTAGGCTTGATCAAAGACCTTTGTGTCTCTCTAGTCCAATTTCCCAACAAGACAATCTTAATGGACATAGTAGTTGCTGACATTCCTACAAAGTATGGCATGCTCCTATCCAGATCGTGGGGAGTGAAATTGCAAGGATCCCTTCAACTCGACCTCTCTTATGCCACTATATCTTTCTTTGGACAACCAAAGAGACTATATAGAGAAACATTAATGAAGTATGTGGTAAGCAGTGAGGAAAAGCCCCAAAATTTTCCAATTTACTCAATCCATTCCGATATGGATTCTTTTATTTTATTTAATGATAACACCAGCCCTCCAACTGATGATAAGCCGTTATATTTGGAGCAAGGAACGTACATCAATGAGGAATCAGTTGCCAATATCCATGAAATTGTCTCAACAGCCAAGGCAACCAACAAACAGCAAGAAGAACACCCTGAAACAGAAATTGTAAGTCTGCCCGATCCTCAAACAACTGAAACTCTCAATGCAAACCTCAAACAAGAATTCACATGGTATTTGGAGTTTGATGGTTCGGTTAACAAGTTAGGAGCAGGGGCCGGAGTATGGATTTATAGTACTCATGATAATCACGCACAAGACCATGCCTATAGACTCAATTTCAGATGTATAAACAATATGGCAGAGTATGAAGCTCTTCTCTTAGGCCTTAAGTTGCTCAAAGTCCTAGGAGCTACTAGAGTGTCCATTCTAGGTGACTCTGACTTGATCATACAACAAATGAAAGGTAACTTTGTCGCTAACGATAGCAGAATGAGAGCTTATAGAGCTGCTGCCACTGAATTACTCAATGCCTTCAGTGAATTCAGGCTTGCCAAAATTGCACGAGATCATAATATTCATGCCCATAGTCTAGCAACCTTTTCTAGCACATGCAAGCTTCCCTTTGAACCAAATCACCATTTCACCACTAAAATAAAACACAGACCTTCGGTCCCTAACAATGTCAAGGATTGGCAGGTATTTCAAAATGATGCCCATATTAACAGTTTCTTAACTCTTGAGGACGAATTTTCCAACACAAACATTGACATGGATGCCATGGCCGACTCACAACAGTTAGCAGAAGAAAATCACCTGACTGTAACAGCTGCAACATCTAAACAAATCCTTAACCCAACTGTTTTTAACAACACAAACATAGAGCAGCTGAAACAAATCTATTTAGAGGAAACAACCAAAGCAGAGGATGAGTTTATTGATCTAAAGAGTAATATTCTACCTGCCGGCCTCACTCCATTGGAAGATATGTTTTATGACAATGATGTGCCCAAAAAGCCAAAGATGGAACCTTTGAATGCTGCTATAGAAGAACACAACATAGGAACAACAGAGCATCCCAGAATGATTAAGTTGTCCAAAAATCTGCTCCCTGATCAAAAACCGAAATACGTGGATTTGTTCAAATAATTCCAAGATGTATTTGCCTGGAGTTATGAGGACTTGAAGTCCTATGACACCACAGTGATCCAACATACCATTCCCTTAAAACCAAATCAAAGACCGTTCAAACAGAAACTTAGGAGAATCAACCCCATGCTTCTTCCCCTTATCGAAAAGGAAATAAAAAGAATGTTTGAAGGTATCATTGCACCCATCAGATTCTCTGAATGGGTATCTAATTTAGTCCCCACTAGGAAAAAAATAGGAGAGATAAGACTGTGTGTAGACTTGAGAAATTTAAACCAGGTCTCTCTAAAAGACCACTACCCTTTGCCCAAAATGGACCATATCTTGCAAATAGTAGTGGGTTCCTCTAGAATTTCTTTACTAGATGGATTTTCAGGATTTAATCAGATACTCGTTCACCCGGATGACTAAGACAAGACAGCCTTTACCACACCGTGGGGAACATTTAAGTACGTTAAAATTCCTTTCAGGCTGAAAAACGTTGGTGCTACCTTTCAAAGGGAAATGGATGTTGCATTTGCCAAGGAGATACATGATTTCCTTGTTGTTTACCTTGATGATCTAACCCCATTCTCCAAATCTGACCAAGAGCACCTTAAGCACTTAAGGCA